>CM051701.1:15105831-15353331 GCA_028022725.1 Lycodopsis pacificus | reverse complement strand
CGCTGCTGCAGAAGTTGTCCACTAAAAAAACATCGATTGATCTTATATTTGCTCATAGATGTGGAGGCATATATGTGTCAACTAGTGCTTTTTCAAAACCCGACTCAAATGTTTCCTTTCAGCTGCAAGTCTTCATCAAGCAGGCGTTGGTGGACAGCTGCTGCAAACACACTTTACTGTGGGGTGATCAACTTAAAAGTCCGGTCAGAGCTGCAGAGCCGCTCAGCATCTGCTGTTATGGACTGAAAACTCACTTTAGCCGCCTTCAAAAATACAACTTTTCTGTCAGGGTGTCTAAAGTTTGTATCCCGTCTCAGCACTGCTTTCTTACTCAATCACTCGTTGATTACGGTATAATATCAGGTTGGCCTGAACTTTGACCTATTTACTTCTAGTATTCTACAATTTAATATTTTTCCACTGAACTGCACTGTGTGTCAGATATTTAGCACAATGAGACCACCACCATGAAAATAAAATGACAGATCCAATCTCTAAAACAGGTTTTTGCCATGAAGGCAATCTCGGCAGATGAGAGAACAAATCTAAACTTTCATTTCCTGCTTAGTCTCTCTCTCTATATATATTAATGGTTCCTCTCCTCTTCCTCCTCCTCCTCCTCTTCCATCTTATCTCTGCTTTTTCTGTTTTCAAACGTGGTCTTGCTCTCCTCTCGGCTGACTGAGGACATAAAGCTGAAATGCTGCCCATTGAGAGCTATTTATTTACTGGAGACCTTAGAAATTAGCATTTTTCAGCACAGTTAGAAAACACATCGTTTCCAAATATTTCGTTTTTAGGATTTTCAACACATAAAATGTGTGTGTCCATTCGTCTGCTCCATTCTGTCACATGTTGATACGTGTTTGTCCAGGTGTTCATCTGGCTGTGTGTGTGTGTGTGTGTGTCAGCTCTTTCGGTGGAAGATATTCGGCTGCAGTAACAAGTTATTGATTGAACGTGGCGGCAGGCTGCTGCTGATCTCATGGAAGTTTTCCCTTTCATTTGCCATGTTGGCTGTCACTGATCTTATTTCAAGTACCATGTCCCCATCTCTGAAACAGCACCTCCTTGTTTTGTTACAGTGCCTCCCCATCAGCCAAGTCCAAACCTCTGATCAGCTCAGTATCAGTGATAAGTTATAAAAGAGCACCACAGTGGACATTTATCTGTAATAAAATGCCACATTGGGAAGCTCCTGTCAAAAACACACCCTGCATTTTTACCTTTGGGTGCAAACTAGAGAACCTGTTAACAAGAAAATCAGCTGTGGTTCATGAAATATTGATCAAGGTTTTTATTAACATTTCTGTCTCAAAATACGTTTCAATTTGAAGTGCCTACAGAGACAAACACACAGTCATGACTCTCACTTTCACTCTGCGTACACACACACACACACCTGCTTTGCTACCGGCGTGATGTTGGCGTCCCAGAGGTAATTAGACTGAGGCTGTTGCTACAACAGCTCAAATAACTGGACTGACTCTACTACACCTGTCTTGAGGGAGAAACTGTGTGTGTGTGTGTGTGTGTGTGTGTGTGTGTGTGTGTGCCATGCCTTCCTAAAGATGTATAGTGCACGTCTATGAATATGTGTGTGTCCTTCCTGATGACACACAGACGTGTTTGATACGAGGTGTGTGTGTGTGTGTGTGTCATCATGATGTGTGCACATGTGAACTCTTTTAGTGATGATATGCGTGTGTGTGTGTGTGTGTGTGTGTACAGTATGTACGCCTGTGTGTACGTGTCATCACCTGCCAGCGCACAGTTGTTTTGACATCACTCTGATCTCAGTGATAAGCCTTAACAACAGGAGCATATATGATCATCTTCTCTGACTCTCTCTCACACACACACACACACACACACACACACACACACACACACACACACACACACACACACACACACACACACACACACACACACACACAGAGGCGTAGATGAAAGGCTAGACGTCTGGATTATGGAGGAGCTAACATGACAAGGCTGTTATCTGCTATGCTCTTTATGAATATCGGTAGATGGTCTTTAGGATAGATGGCGCAGGCTTTGATGATCGTTGTGTTACTGGAATGACATTTTGGCAGTTGTGTACACTGAAAAAAAACACGCCGCAACATAATGCACTAAGCTCAAACGCACACACACGATCGCAAATGTAGGGTTTTTGTGCAAGCTGTCGTCTTCTCTCTCACACGGTTCCACACACGTTTTTTGGGAGAGCATGCTGCTACATCTCTTGCTGTTCTTCTCTTTCTTTCTAGCACACAGACACGCACACGCACACACTTCACCCAGCTCAATGTTGTGTTTTATATGCTGTGTGAAGCCGACAAAGGGTTAGTTAGTTCGACCTCTGCCTGCTGTATTAAGCCTCTTATCCGATCTATTGGAAAGGTAAAAATACACAAACGCACACCAACTGGAGGCTAAAATTAGCGCTGTAATTGGGATGATTTTTGGAGGAGAGTAATAAAGAGAGAAGCAATGAGAGCGAGAGAGAAACGGCCTTTTTCCCTCACACGCTGCATTTCATTTTAAATTGAGCTTTCTTCTCTCTGTTTATTTCTGATGGCTTTATGCCACTAGACACATGCTAATAGGATTTCTGCTCATAAATTAACTTGGCTCTTTCCTCCTGTAGGGCCGTCTCTGCTCTTTGACCACTCACTGTTCAATTATAGGTTTTTTTCCCCAGTTTGTTTTATTATTAAATGCAGTGCAGCCCAGAGTTAGTAATGCAGTTTTCTAAAAGGCTTCTCCGCTCGGCCAGGAATAACATTCTGAAGGGGAAATACCGAATGATTGTATTCATTCATTTATCTTTTTGCCACTGCTGTATTTAAAAAGAAAAGTCAAATTCAAAAACAGCCAGTATTTTTGTAGTATTGCAAAGACCAGCCCAAGCTGTGCAATGCATGGCGCTGCTTCCCTGACCTTGAAATGTGCCTTGCTTCTTGTTTTGTTTTTTCCATACAAAGTGCCGTGTGTATGGCGCAAACAGGGGAGAGGTGCTGATCGGAGTTTCATGCAAATGAGGCCATGATGGGTGCAGTGTTGGTATAGCTTGGTGAAAACTGAATGAAAATAGACCCCCGGGCGACTAAGTCTGTTTAAATATAATCCGACTCAGTTGATAATATCCCGTTGCTGAAACGTTACAGCAGCTACGAGATCCTGTTGGTTGTGTAGTTACGATTTATTTACACGGGAAGTCTCACTGAGATCAAGTTGTTTTTACAAGTAAGACCTGAGAACAAAATGCAGATACATCTCAACGAGACAAAGTGGTCACTAAGCAGTCATCACACATACACAGAAACACACAGGCAAGTATTATTCAAGATATCTGTAGGATTTAAACCATATTTTAGAAAGAGTCACTAACTTTGATTTGTTTTGCCGTTCATTCCAGTAGTAAGTTCTACAGTCGTGGAAACCAGTCCTCCACAGTTCAGATTTGGGATGATGTAAATACACGTTTTTACGGGGTTAACACATTTAGATTGGCTTCATAACTCCCGATTTAAAGAGAAGGTTTTGGCCATTCCATCGGTAAAATTGATATTGTAATCACCAAGTTCCTGAGATCCTGGAATGTGGCGGCTTTACTGAAAAGTAATCAGAGCAGTCTGACGATTATGCAGATACGCACTACTGTAATATCACCACTTTCCCCAGTAACCAGCAGTGTAAGGGATTACATTTTCCAAACGAGTAATTATATCATCCATGTAACGCTGTGTTACTGGTGAACATGCAAAAGCATGCATTGCACCATCAGTTAATTATTTTGCACCCTCAGTTCAATTTGAATAATAAATGCCATGTGCACGGTGGAAGGTGCACGGACGGTGTGCACCTTCTATTTTGGTTCATGTATGTGCAGAGGCGCAATGTGCAGGCGGCTGGATGAAGGTGAATTTAGATCAGCAGGTGTGGTGATTATTAAATACTCTGTCTTATAGTTGGAAAAGGGAAAAGGAAGCCTAGCAGTATCATTATTACAGTATAACTGATATAAATGTTGGCTAATAAACTAGAATTTGACCTTTTTAATAAATCAAACTGTACTGAGTTTAAAATGACTACCGCGTTCTTACTTATACGTGTCATCCACAAGCGCTTTTAGATTACATATATGAAAGAATCACCTATCTGCCGATCAAATAAAAACAAAGGACGCATGAAGCGCATTGCTTTAAAACGGAGCCAAAACTCACTGTTAATAACTTGCTATTGTAGATTTAAACTAGCCTACACTTTGCTCCTATTCCAGAATTCTTAGAAAACATGCCAAGGCCATGTCTTCACTGGTCGCTAACAGTGTGGCCCAGATCAGCTCCGTTTCTCTCATCAGTAGCACTTTCATTTCGTGTGCACCTGTGTGATTGTGTGGATCTTGCGCGATGAAGCATGCACGTTTTAATCTCAGTATTTGTTTGTGTACAAGGAAATCTGTGTACATACAGTACGCCAAATCCACGAGGATGTGTGTTTGTGTATCAAAATACACCAAAGCTGGCTTCCTTCCTTCAAAATGGCAGATCAAGGATGTCTCTCAACTCAATTTGGAGAAATGGAGAGATACAGAGATACAGAGAGAGAGAGAGAGAGAGAGAGAGAGAGAGAGAACCGCCACCGAAAGAAAACAAGAAAGTGGATAGAAAACGAGAGGGAAACTGCCAGGCTGTTTGTTCCTACCTGTCTTGACTTGAAAGAAGAAAGAGGGGGAAGACAAAGACTCACAGACGCTTGGGAAGACTTGAAAAGGGGGGAACATAAAGGAGAGAAAGATAGGAGGGGAGGAAGAGGAAGAGAGCAGATCTGTGCGCAGCCCCAAAAGGCACGGCGGCGTTTGAAGCCGAAGAGCTGGAACAAGCAGCGGCATTGACTTCATAGAGATCAGTCCGCGGGTAAACGACTGGGGTGGAAGGAGACGTTTGATACTGGGAGCGCTGGAAGGGAAGGATCGCTCATTAGACGCATCCGCCAGCCCAGAGACGCACCGAACCACCGAACCACCGCCTGCTATAGCTCAGGGATTAGGATATGTAAACAAGACAGAAAGGCTTTTTTCTTTTTTAATCCATTGGGATGAATCTGTTTATTAGTTGATGTCTTTTCTTGTGTTTGGAAATTAGCTGTGACTTTATTATTAGTACACTAGTCAGAGATAGTAGATATTTACATACATGCATATTGTATATTGATTGATTATACTTCAGATTGATTGTATTTATATGTAGATTTATAGGTACATCAATGTAAATAGCTATGTATTATTAACACTGCACAATTTCAGATGATGTGCATAAGAGCTTTTTTAAAGGGAACATATCATGTTGTTATCTGGAGTGCCGTAAAAACATGTGGTTCAACAAGTCGTTTAGATTTGGCTCCCCTTCCTTCTTCACAGGCAGGCTCATTGGAGCATGATATGTCCCCTTTCATTTTTCAGAATTTAATTACTTATTTATTTAAAATATCAGATTAAGTGCGTAGCTGCAGGGATTCCAACTTGTATCTTTGACGATACAATATGTTGCAGTGGGAATCTGGTGAGGGATTAAATCCTCGTCAGCACACTGTAGTGACTCCCAGCTGTTAGGTTACAGTCGGTATGGGGGGTGAGGTGACGTTCCTACTTAAGGTCTCGGCTGACAGGTGGAAGAAGGTGTTGTATTAGAAGAGATGCGTGGCTTTACGTCCGCTTTCCAACATGCAGTCTCTCTCTCGCTCTCTCTCTCTCTCTCTCTCATTCTCTCATTCTCTCTCTTGTGTGTTCTGCCTCTTTTTGTCTCACTAATTAAAGAAACAAAGAATGAAAGAAAGTGTATCAGTGTTGCCGCAGCTGTGAGATTTAATTTAGCTCTCTCTGTATGTGTGAGTGTGTGTGTGTGTGTTAGTTTCCATTCAGGTCTGAGTGTGTGCGTGTGCTTATTCACATGCAGATGTAAGCACAAGGCAAGCTTTACCTCATTTACATTTACCTCCAACAGGAATGTGTGTACGTCCAGAAGTGTCGGTACATACACACCGTGCGACGTTGTAACTTGTGTGTGCGTGTAAAAAAATAGTAGACGGGTTCATTTGATATAAAAGCATATGCATTGAGTGCTTTCATCTTTATGGTTCTGTGCGTGTGCGTGTGCGTGTGTGTGCGTGTGTGTGTGCGTGTGTGTGTGACACAAGTCGACTATGCGTTTTGGTTTAGCTGTTTAAACAGGCCGCTCCTCAGCCGGCCGTGCCTGGGCTGCATAATGAACGAACCCAGTCCATTGAGTTTCCTGCTGCGTTCAGACAGAGCAACCAACACACTGCAGTCTGCTCAAACATACACAACCTCGCTCCACCATACTCTCTCTCTCTCTCTCTCTCTCTCTCTCTCTCTCTGTCTGTCTGTCTGTCTGTCTGTCTGTCTGTCTGTCTGTCTGTCTGTCTGTCTGTCTTTCTTTCTCTTCCTGTTTGTTTCTTCCCTTTTCTCTCTGTCTTTGAATCTCCTCCCGTCTCATCACCTTTTGATGCATCTTTCTTTGTCTCTCTAGCCTGATAATCAAAATCATAATCTGACATGGTTGACACCAAACCAAACATCAGCGTTCAGAGAAGATAGAACATTATTAATGTTAGTTGTGCATCTCAGGGGGGTATTAGTTGCCAGAAGCAGGTAACAATACTCATGACGATCAAAGAATCTCCTCTCTGTCTTCCCTTTCTCACTTTGTCCTTTACATTTCTGTATACATCCTTCTCACCTCCTCCCCCTTTCTTTCTCTTCTTCATTATGGACGGAATTTATCTTGCAGTCCAGCGACTTCTCTTCCTTCCCGCTCCACCCCCTTTCTCTCTGTCTATCACTCATTATCTCCCCCCTGTCTTTCTCTGTCACACTTTGCCTCGCGCTAACTCTCCAGAAGATGAGAACAAGGCAGGATGGGGGGAAATGAGAGGAAGCGAGGAAAGAGAATTCAGCCGTAATAACTTTGTCCTTGCACTTTAAGAAAAAGGCTGAATATTTAAATTACAAACCAATGATGGAGGGAAGCAGCCAGCAGGGTGGAAGAAAATGAAGGATCGGGAGGGTAAAATAGGAGGAATGAATGACAGGACCGGAGAGAAAGAGAGCGGGAGAATGGCAAGTGAGAGAATTATTAAAATGTCTTTAGGGGGGATGAGAGCGGCAAATCATTTTCCAACACAAGAGGAAGAGGACCAGCCGCAAAAAAGTATTAGCCGAACAGAGTTTTTCAAACGGGAAGACGCAGTTTTTACCTTCCAAAAAATGAACACACGGCCGATGTTTTGTGTGTTAGAAAAGCTCAAAAAGAGAGCGACTGCGCTTTCATCTCTTTCTTTTTTTTTTGTGTTTCTGTGATCTCAACTCTGGAGGATATCGTTTCAGCGCTTTTGAAATCATGTCCCCGTTCCCCTCTCTGCTTTCCTTTCCTTCCTTCCTGTCGCTCTTTGTGTGCATGTGTGTGTGTGTGTGTGTGTGTGTGTGTCTGTGTGCGTGTGTGTGTGCGTGTTACACGGCTGGCTAACAGTGGCAGCAACACAGATGTGCTGATAGGAATCCAGAGGCCAGCAGCAAAGCTCTGAGGCAAACACACACAAACACACACACACACACACACACACCCAGTGTGACAACAGGGACACATTCACCCTGGGAGACTGAAGAAGGACATATTACTGGGGCCCTTTGAGACACAGCAAATGGGGCATACACTTACATAGTACACGCACACACACACACACACTCCACAGAAATAGAATTTAGAGGAAAATGTCAAAATGTCTCTGCCGTTCATCAACCCATAAGGGATGTCTCCAGTTGAGCGTGTGTGTGTGTGTGTGTGTGTGTGTGTGTGTGTGTGTGTGTGTGTGTGTGTGTGTGTGTGTGTGTGTGTGTGTGTGTGTTTCAGGAAGATAAAGGCAGAATTGACACTTGCATTGACTGTTGCATCCCACTTCACTCACTTTCAACCTCATTGACCTCGTGGTGTTATTTCCGCTGCCATCATGATAAGAATCAACCCACCTTCCTCATCCATTTTAAATCCCCCCCCCCTACTCCAATTCTAATTCACTTAAAGCGATAGATTGTTTATCATCCCATCTGAAGCTACAAAACCTCCCCCTTCCTTCCATTCTTTACCTTACACTCCATCCCTCCCTCCCTTTCTTGCCGCTCTCCATTTTCCTTTTTTAATTTCTCGCGCAGGCTTCTAGCCGCCGTTCTGGGTAATTAAAATGAGAGCAGGGAGATTGAAAATAGGAGGAAGAAAAAGGTGGGGGGGAGAAGGGAGTGAGGGAAGGAAGGAGGGGGGGGCGGTTGAGAGGTGTGACAGGGATGGGAGAGAAGAATCATGTGTGTACATATGTGTCTTTAATGGCAGAGGGCCTCTGTCACACTATTGGCTAAGATCAGTGGCTGTCATCGCCACAGCCAATCAGTACACGCGTTTCCCTTTCCTTTCCCCTCTCTCACGTTTAAGTTCTCGTTATACTATTTTGAGTTCCTTGTGTTTATTTGTATATCACACCGTTTTATACTCACTCTGTTCGTCCTTCTATTTCTGTGGTAATAACACTAATTCTCTCCCTCGCGTTCTCTCTCTGACATGTGCAAACACAGTCATTACAAGACTGTGAAATCTACTGTGAATCTCAAAAGCACTAATGATCCAACAACCACTTACACACACACACACACACACACACACACACACACACACACACACACACACACACACACACACACACACACACACACACACACAGACAGTAAAGTGTCACCAGTGTTGGGAAACATTCCTGAGAATATATGTAATTATATGCCAAATGTCTGTTATAATGCAGCCATGTAAAATTAATGAACTGCATGTTTATGCAAGAAAATAATTATATGCAGATGCTATGGAATGTATGAGCGATGACATGAGTAACATTGTGCTGATCGCATTATAATTATGGCTTTTCTCTCTTCCTCTATGTCTTTGTCGCCGTTGGTTGTGCTGTGCCTTCATCGCGTAGGTAAGTGTTCTTGTTTCACCACAGTCCGTTAAATGGATTAAGATAGCAAAGTCGGCCCGTTTAACATAATTCATCGTTTTAAAACCCCACATATATTTCACAGAAGATTAAGAACAGTAGAAGAAGTAGGAGACCTGTTTCTGAGGGAGAGAGGGAGAGAGAGCATCCTAATTATATTGACCTCAGAATAAACTCAATAGTTCATCTGTTCCTCATCTTGGCTCGCTACAGCGAACACAAATGAGGATCAATCACAGCAAGTTCAGGTCCCATCATACTACTTCACATACACACGGAGATGATGTGGTGGCCTCGGAATGTAGACTATAAAATAAAATAAATGAACTGTAGGTGTAGGAATAATACATCTTCTCTTTGTGTGTGAGTAAAGTAGGATTGGGTGGAAAGAGGGGAAGAAGAAGAAAAGAAAAGGGAGATAAAGAGAGAGTGAGCTGGCTCTGTTAGGGTTTCTCTGATCGCCACGGAAGAATGTGCCTTTTCAGATGTTCTTTCCCCCGCTCTGCTTGTCCCTCTAAGGGCCCCGTAGCAGGCCTTATCTGAGAAACGTGCAGGGCTACTCATCTTCTGACACACTGGATATGCACCACGCGCTGGGACACACACACACACACACACACACACGGTTACTTACAAGTGTGTGTCTCCGCATTATTCACACTAAATGCCTAAACGCTTCCGTGGCTGTGCTCTTCAGAGGCGTACGCTTGAATGGTGCTGCGATTTGACATTGAGAGTACATTGTGAGGATGTAAGAGTGGCTGTAAGGGACATTTGTGGGAGCTGCATCAGAGATAGCGCTGCCATGTGCCGTCGTGGATTAAGGATGCGTTGGATTTCGGCCACTTGTGGATGAGTGAGATGTGAATGCGCACATGTGTCACAGGGATGATTGCTACGTCCGGATTTGATCAATTTTAGTGACATTCAGGGATGCACAGCGGGTGGGGGGGGGGGGGGGGGGGGGATCAAATGACATTGTCATGTCAGTATACTTTAAATCATATTGACAGAGGGATGTGCCTGGAATGTGCCTCTTCACCTGTATACCTCAACTACATGTCCAAACTACAAAGCCCAGACCCACCGCCTCAAAACACATTTGCCTCGCCACCACACACACGAGTATCTTTTTTTTGCATTTTTCTCTAAATATTTGAATTCACTAACTGTTGAATCAGAAATGTTGTGAATGTGAAATGTGAAATGGTATATTGCCCCCACGCAATAATCGTAAGTGCAGTTTCAAAACTCTCTCCATAATGCCACCATATGATTCTTTCGACCCGTTTTTTCATAATGTATTAAAAATGCCACAAATTGTCACATTTTTATTTTCCTTCGGAAATTCAAACCATGTGTAACTTGTGTGTTGGCCTATGAGTAGATTTACAACTTCTCCACAGGTCATGGAACCCCTTAAGCTCCTAGTGACATTGAGAACATGTTCGGGACTCAGTCGAGTGCAATATTAACCGGGTCAGTACAATATCAACCGGGTCGTGCATTATCGTGTAAGGTTGTGGTCTTCTTTTGCAGAGGGGTCATGTGTCACTTTCAAAATCTAGTTTTGTGATATTAAACATTTTAGTTTATGTTGAGCTTACATACATATTTCAAAGCACGGTTTATGATGAATTACCACAAAATATATAGGGGCCCAACAGGTTAATATGGCCACTTCCACAAGTAAAATGTTATTGATACTCCATTGCAGACACCGTTATTTCTGTCAAAAAAAAAAAACTTTAATAAAATGAAGTAAAAGCAAGTTGCAAAACAGTGAAAATATTTGCTCATGGAATAGTTTGTTTGTGTTTTTGTTCCTGCTGCTTACTGGGTCTTCATTTGATGAGGCAGCGTGCTCTGCTTGTGTTTGAAGTCAGCAACAGCAGAAGCTGTTTGTTTGTATCTCTGGAAATTTGAGGATTTGGTGAAACCACTTATGCAGAAATGGAGGAGACCTTTCTTTTGTAATGTTTTGTTTTGTTTTCACAGAAGCGGCACAGGTTCTGTAAAACAGGCACTAAAAGATGAAGTCACTTTTAAAAGAGACGCTTTTATGCGAAAATGTACCTTAAAATTGGACAATTTTGGGGCTGCTTTGTCATAAAAGGATAACTGAATAGATATGAATTCTTTCTTTGAGTCGAAAAGTATGAGAAATCGTGTGTGTGTGTGCTTTTTTACACTGCGTTGCTGACCTTGCCTTTTGAGCCATCCCCCGTAGAGAGATCTTGCCCTAAACCCTTTCTCCCCCCCGAAAATCAATAAGCTAATGGAGAATGCAGGACCATGACTGTGTGTGTATGTACTGTATGCGTGTGTGTCGGTATGGTCGGTATTAGTGTCTCAAAGAGAGGGCTAGTCCTGCTGGATATTGCCCCGCGGTGTAAAGGGGGATTTGGGAAAACTTAATAGCTGAATTTCCCCAAAGCTTTCAAGTCCTTCTTTTTTTACCCTGTGAGGTGTGACAAGAGCAAATAGCTAACCTTAGCTGTGCTGCAGTGGGAGCCACCAAACAAGACCACAACCACTGCTCTTTCAGACTCTAAAGGACACAAACACTGTGAGAAACCACACGTAATTTGTTTTTTCTTTACAGTCAGCATGTTCCGGTGGTGGTGTGAAACATGTGTGATTTGGTGCTTCTCTGCGGAGTCCTCGTCCTCTCTCACACACCCACCGCGACACCTTTACAGAATTTACTGCGCCGCATTAGATATTTGCTTTGTCCGACATCCCGGCAATAATGCACAAGCTTTGGGAATATTTCTGGAATTGGTTCTATCGCTCTTTTTCACCAGAGCTGACACATTATTTTGCCCTTCTCGCACTCTGTCTCTCTCCCCCTCTCCCTCTGCCTCTCCAGCCCCTCTCCCTCCTTGGTTCATCTCCCCCAGGCTGGCGGAGAAGTTTGGTGCCCTTTCCCTGTGTCTGGGGTTCTGGTTTAGGACAGAGAATCAGTCACAGTTACACATATTAGATTAGAGAAGAGTGGAAACCAAATTGCCCTCTCCTACTTCTCCTCATCTTCCTCTCCTCTGCTCCCCCACATCCTCCCATTCCCAAAGGAGGTAGAGTGTCATTGTCCTCTACCTTTCTTTTCCTTTTCTCCCGTCTTTATATTTCTGCACCCCCATGTGTTTTTGACCTTATCGCCATGTGTTGGGGTTCCCGTGACGGACACATTATTGGAAGGAAAAATTGATGTTGGTTCGGATATTTTGAGGTCAACAAGTCCATAGTGCCTTTGTTTTCTTGGCTTGTCTGTCCTTTGCTAAGAACAAGTTCTAAAATACTCTTAAAACCAGTCTTATCTTAGAACAAACCTGTTTCAGTTACTGTTGGGTGGCTTTACCTCGTACTGCCAATTTAAAAGAATGTTGGCTAACTCCAATCAAAAATTGGATGACTTGGCCAGCTTTACCTTGTTATTTAGTTTTCAGCTGGCTTTAAGTTGAGCTTCAGGTTTATTATAAAAAGTCTTACATTAGTGTGAGTTTATTGTGTTACAGAGGGGTTTTAGTCTTTACGAGGACCTCCATCACTTCATTCTGCCATTTGTCTTCCTTCTGCTAATCACCCCATCTCACCGGGGAAATGGGAAGCTTGACTTTGACTTTTACCTCTGGATGTCTGTACCTGACACAAGGGCAGCGAGCCAGGATATTAACTCGCATAAATGTGCTTTTTTTTCCCCTTTGATGTATTGCCTACACCGATATTTTATCTGGCTCACTTTTGTGTTGTGAATCCGTCATATTCAGAGCACCTCCTTTGAAATTCTGTTTTGATTATAGCCATTTTTTAACCTAATAATCTATAAATATCAGCAGAGAGAATGGGTAGGAAGAGGGGGAGAACAGCGAGTCCTCCAGATGACTCCCACTGCTCTTCTTCCTCCACAAAGACAACTAATCCCATCATTAACCTATCACAAGGAAAGGAAGGGGACACCACACACACACACACACACACACACGACTGATAAAGACCTGTGAGTTGTGACATAAAGACTATGAGTCTCATGTAAGAGCCACTTGTGCGAACAGATTGAGCAATTTTAATAAAACTTGTAGCATCCACCAATTTTCGCACATTCAGAATGAAGCTTTATTTAGCAATTTGGGAGCTCAGCACACCTATTCACCTGAACAGGTTGCTTTATCAGATTCAAACCAGAAATGCGTGCACAAAAATATGTGCGGTTCAGATCGTTTAGTGAAGCATACTTAGAGAAACCAGGTTTAGAATAAGAACATGAAAAGGTTCTGCAGTGTGGTTATGGTAACTCTTCTATTCTGTTGAATGTAGTACATTGGCACCATCTGTGAAGCGTGAAACGGGAGGAACTCATGCTCTGAGTGTTTGCCACGGTGCAGGAGAGAATGCAGCTCTCACTTTATTAGAGCCCGAGATGTGTTCTTTCCACTGTGAGTGCGGCAGGCCTATACCCGCGTCTCTGTTTTCCTGTATATTGTCTTGCTAAGTTTCAGATTTTCCGCCGTTGTCATGTTTTCTGATATAGTATCATCTCCAGCTAAGCTGCAGAATGCATTGGGACAGACTTCTGTTGCGGTTTTCCTTCCAGGTAATGGGATTTTCCTTTTTGTGTAGTTCTAATTTGTTAGACCAAGGGCACTGTTGTATGGTCTGAGGGCTGTCCTGAGGCAACGTGGGCTTTGGCCTGTGGATTCTCCTGTTTGCTGTGTTTTCTTGATTCTTGCTGCCTCAAAGCTTTGTAGTGATCCGATCGACGGCAGTGGGCACATGGATTTCAGCTGATAATGGAATTTGGTGGCTCTTTACTTGGATGTGAATTAGAGGGGGAACGTTGGCCCAATCCAGTTCGGCACACATTACCAGAGGTGTTTTGAGCGTGTTTTGATAATACTCTTACAGATGTCAGCATGACAGTTTTGTTTCCCCCTCGGTTCAGTCAAACTACATGGGAGAGTTTCATGCATAATTCAATGCAATATGTTTAAGCAAATTGACTTTTGATTTGGACCCAATATCACTTTTCATTTCTAGCTGCTGTGGTTTGGTATTGAGAAAGTGTGTCGTGCGTGTATGATGTGTCTTTGAGACTGATTGAATGGGCTCGAATCAGAGATGGATTTATCTGAAAGGGACGCCCAGGCGTCAAGCCAGGGGCCCCTGAGAGAAACGAGCTCCATGAGAGGGGTACGACACCCCTCTCCACCCCATACTGTGATTCATTGATCACAAGAAGATAGAGAGAAGAAGAAGAAGAAGAAGAAGAGGAAGAAGGAAACGAGAGAGGTTGATATTAGAGGCCTCATTATGGGATCTGATCATTTGCATCACAGATAATGAAAGTCTTGGACAGTCTCCCAAAACTCTCCTGAGCATTGTAACCATCCTACCGCCTCTCCTCGCTCCTTTCTTTTCCTCTCCTTCTTTTCTTTTAATTTCATCTGGCATACTCCTCCCCCCCCCCCCCCCCCCCACACACACACCACCTTCACATCAGCATTGAAATGCCAATACATCATTTTAAAGTAACACCTCAAAATGAAGTCATATTTCAGCATTTAGCCCCAGCTATGAAAAGTGAACTTCTTGAATGTCCTTCCCTGGCCTAATGGACCTAGAAACCATTCAGCCATGAACATTATGCTAATGCTCGCTAAGCTCGCTCTCTCTGCCTCCTTTTGTGAGTGTCTGTCATTCTATTTAGCCTGATAAACAAGTCTGATTTTCAATTATCTCTATTCAAATGAGGCCTGCGGCACTATTTGCTTAGGCGTCCAATTTGTGTGTGTGTGTGTGTGTGTGTGTGCAAGCATATCTGCATGTGTTCATGTGTTTTTATGAGTGCAAGCATACATCCAACTGACAGGACTGGTTCTCAGTCCTCTCTTTCTCTTTCCAAATTGCTTATTTGTGCTATTTGTGTCTGTGCAGGTGTGTGTGTGTGTGTGTGTGTGTCCAGCGATGATTCTAAGTAAGAACATTTTTTGCATGTGTGTAAACACAGTGTCTACCTGTGAGAGGATGCAATCAGGGTGTCCATCGCTCAGTTTTATGGAGATGCTATAAAGATAAGTGGCGCACTCTTTCTCCCTTTTTTTTTTACTATACCTACTTATACACATGGGCTTTCTCTTTTTGACACACACACACACAAACAACCTGAAATAGTCATACAAACAAACGAATAAACTGGTTATTGATCATGTGACATTACTGTGAGTCGGTCAGACAGACGGTCTGACCTAAATCAAACTGTCAGATAAGAGAAGGACAATTAAAGCAGAACATGATTCATCTTCCTTCCTCTCTCGCTGTCTCTCTCTCTCTTTCCGTCTCCCCCCCCCCTCCCATCTCTAAGAACCTCTCTCATGTGTCCTCCTTTACCTCCCCCACCCTCCCTCCCTCCCATCCCTCTGTCCTCTGTTTATGAATTCCCCTTGCTTGGCACGGCGGCCGATGGAGAAGTTTTTAGTATGCAGCCTCTCTCAAGGACAGCGCCTTGTTAGAAAGCCTATTGAGCTGTGGAGCAGCCGCTCGCTACAGCCTCAGTGCATCTCCCTTTCTCTGCATCCCTCTCGCCCTCCCTCCCTCCCTCTCATTAATGATGTATTAGTTTATTAGGCGTTGGATATTGGGTCGGGGACCCTGCGACGGACTTCATCATGGCGGGGAGCTGTATGGAGAGGAAACACAGGGAGGGGGAATAGGAAACGGGAGGTAGAGGCGCATACAGATGTTCAAAGACACAACACATGCTACACACACACACATTAAATAAACATGCTCAAACATGATAACACATGCACACTTCTGTGTCAGTATTCATGAACACGGACTACTTGCCCCGGTGTGATTTAGTTGGAGGGGCTGGAAAACAATGCCTGGATACATAGAGGCCCCTGGTCACCTAGAGACACAAGGTGATTTCCCATAATGCCGTTGGTTTCTGTTTATGCGAATCGTCATGCAAATTGTTGAGTGTCTATAGCACTGAGGAGCAGTGATCACAGTTTGGTTACATTTGAAAATGCATAATGGAGCAGCTCCCAGTGTAATTTATACAGTGTGATATTGAACTGTTACTAGCCTTTACTTACATCCTCTCTCTCTTCCCGCCATCTTTTTTCCCTTTTTGCAATTTTGGTTTACTCCATTTCAAACCATGATCGTGATAGTAGTAAAAGATTATTTTATTTAATTAGACCCCCTGTACATGGAGGATAGATTTATCTTCCCCTCATAATTGTTTCCTTTATTCCCTCTTTCTAATTCGTTGTATTCCTCTTTTCGGTCCTATGTTCTTCCCCTTTTCTTCACACCTTCCGTCCCAGAGCTTTTTCCTCTTCTTTTCCGTCATGCATCCTTTCCTTTCATCCTCCCTTCCCTCAAAAGTCCATCGTTCCTCCTTGTTTTCTTATCTTCTCCCTGTAGTTGTCCATCTCCGTCTCTCTTTTTTCTGCACGGATGATTTTGTTTACCTACTTGTCATTGCTGAAGTGCTCTGTGAGGGGTGTATACACACACAGACACACACACACATAAATGTATAGTGTATACAGAAACACACATACACATTAGCACAGAGCCCAGCCTCAGCTCTCTAGCTACAAAGTGGGCCTTGAAAGCCAGCCGGCCCATCACATCTTACAGTCTTTATACCCTGTGCTCTTGCTCACTCTTTGTCTTTTTCTCTCTCGCACACACACACACACACACACACACACACAACAGGAACACACTACCTCACCAGATTTTTATTTCTTAGTGCACTATGCCTGCTACAGCGCTGTCCTCCCTTCAGGGGGGAAGAAGAGTCGTATTTTAGACCTAAATGGAAAGCTGTGCACTTAGAGTTTGGCTTCGGCCTTCATCTTGATGCCAAGAGACGAGAGAAGCACTCGCTAAGTGGAGAGAGTTGACCTTGTGCGTATGTGTGTGTGCTCATATCAAGATAATGCTGAGGGGTATGAATGCGGCTCTAATGCTGGAAGGGAGCATTTGTGGTTCACTGTAAACAACACAGTTTGCAGATATTTGTAAAATCATAAGACCTTCTTTTCACATCTGAAACGTCGGATTTTACCTTTTCTGCATGATAAGATGATGTATTTTGTATTGAATTCAAATCACATTTTTTACCTTAAGTCCATTGAGAGGCAGCGCTATCCTCCAGGTGCAACAGGAAGGTCACACATTTGAATCCTAGAAAGTCTGAAGGGAAAATGAATGAATAAAGCGCTGCTTTAGTGACAACTTCTGTCAAGGTACCTTTGAGCAAGGTCTCTTTATAGCATCTGTCTGATTCACATTTGACCATACTTCAAATTAAAGATGCACACATATTCAGTATAGTAATCGCAAAGTAATTGAAGATGACAGAAAAAAAAACGTATCAGGGTCTTCTGTCCGTTTTCAGAGAACAAAGCGATCGTTAATGTTATTAGTAACACCTGTGTGAGTAGAAAAGTCTGCTGTGAAAGGTCTTAACAAGTTTGCTCCAAAACAACTTGAAAAGTGATCTTGAATTTAAATATGATAACTCTCACTTTATGTACATGCTTCAATGTACACTATGCATGTAGGCTAGCTAACGCCTAGCTAGCAAGTTAGCCTCCCCCTAATAAGCTGCCCGGGGGCAAATATTTGGCTAACTTCATGCACAGCAGAGCATTCAGGAAAAGTTTGGTTTCATAGGAGCAGCGTGAAGTGTAGGCCAGTCAGTCAGGTGGAGGTTTGAACAGAAACGCCATTCAGAGAAATTATGTGTTACTGTCGTTTCACTGTGACGGCTGCTGCTGTCAGCTCTTCTTTTTTCACTCTCTCTGTCTGTCTCAGCACCTTTCTCTCTCTCGCTCGCTCTCTCTCTCTCTGACACTTAGTCACACAGAAACTATCCTCTCGACCCTTGTGCAACAAGGTAATACCCTCTCTTTGTACGCCACTCAGACACCTCACTGACTACACTCTGGAGGACACACACAGACAGACAGACACAGAGAGAGAGAGAGAGAGCTCACACACACTCAAGCTGACATATGTTGAGGAGAAAACTCTGATGCACAGACTGAGTTCGAGGCGTTTAGCTCAATTCAAGCAATACGGTTTATTTGTAACAGAAGTATTATGCCCAGCAGTTAAACGTGCACGGGCCCAAGAATGTCCGCTCCGTAGGAGCAGAAAAGATAAGAAAAGCTAAGAAAGGCGCTTAAACAGAGTGCGCATCATATTTAATAGGTTCTCCTTATGGAAGCCGATTGGTGGAATACAAAGTAGGAGGCGGCTCTGCTTCCAGCTTTCAGAGAGCCTCGTTGGAGCACTGAGCATCTCCGCCCACACCGGCTCACGTCCCGGACCCTCCTTCTCTGCATCATCAGTGTGCGTGCATGTTGTGGAACACTTATTGTGCCGATAGAGTGTGATTCTAAGCTACTGCAGAAGTCTCTGCTGGACTAGATAAGCGAGGAATTCTCGTGTTATGGCGGTTTAAGCAGGCGTCTCTTCCCAGGGTCACAGTATCTGTTTCTATCGTGCGAGCAGGCGCCGGAATGCCCTGCTCGGAGTATTTGACCTACTTACGTGTGACCCCACAATTCCGCGATATAAGCATACAAGTAAAGCGCATATTATTTTACATAACACATATACAGTCAAACATGGACTCCCGTAAAAACACGCACACAAATACTTAACACACCTTGAATTGCATGGCAGCTGTTGCTACATTCACGGATGTACTGCCTGCGAGTGAGACATTTATTTCACACACTGAAAATACAAGGCGTGTGTGTTGTGCTTTAGCTGAGCTATGCACTGCCGCTGCTAGATTTGCACGCATCGCTCTCATCAAGTATTTACCACCTATTCTTTGGAGAGGATGAATAGTAAATTGCTTCTGGTATTACGGTGACAGTGTCTCTGTTTTCGCTTTGGAGGACTGTTCTCTATCTCCTCTGTCTCTCTTTTTTTCTCTAATCAGACAAACATGGGGGTGGGGGAGAGAGGGGTGGGGGGGGGGGGGGTAGTGGCTCTTCTGCCAGAGCGTGTTGTGTCTCTTAATGTCCCCACACACACACACATGTACTCTGTCTCTCTTTTATTTATTAGTATCCAGTGTGTGTCGTCCCTAGCCCCCCCTCCTGAATATGCAATGAAAGCTGTGGGGTCACTGGTTCCGAGTCATTTTCATAATCTGGTGTGCAGAGAGGGAGAGAGAGAGAGCGAGAGAAGGCCAGAGAGGACAGTTTCCCCTCTCTCCGTCTCCTATTTCTCTCAGCGGAGATGCAGTTGCTTGCCGTCCATGCCAGCCAGGAGAGAAAAGAAAATGGCTTCCCTTCACATTGGAGCCGGAGCTTGTCTCTTTTCCTCTCGCTTTCTCTCGCTCTGTTCCTCCCTCTCTGTGTTTTATTTGAAACGAAGGCTTGGTTCATGTGGAAGTGTTATTTTTAGACAGTGTTCAATAGCTGATAAACATGATATTAT
Source organism: Lycodopsis pacificus (assembly GCA_028022725.1). Taxonomy (NCBI): domain Eukaryota; kingdom Metazoa; phylum Chordata; class Actinopteri; order Perciformes; family Zoarcidae; genus Lycodopsis; species Lycodopsis pacificus. The sequence goes on along the minus strand of CM051701.1, from coordinate 15,333,783 downwards.
GTTGACCATTGTTAATGCATTTCATTTTTCAAATGAAAGTGTTTCACAACCTCTTTAGCTGCTGAATGTTTCACTATGTTATCAGCTGTTTCTGTGCTGTTTGTTGCTGGGCAGGTAAACTAGAATGTCACAATGACTTAATAGACCTCTGTAAAGCTCTGTGGAGCTCAAGGTCCTTCCTATTATATTACACATTTCGTCTTTTGATCTGTTGTTAATATGACAATATTGATTTTAGCGGCCTTTAAACTGTGGCCAAACTAAATCTATTTACACCCCAGTGCAAGATAAACCACTTCCAGGTGTTGCATTAGCATGCATTAACATGCGTTGTTATTGTATGCATGCAAGTTATGATCAGTAAATTGGGTCGTGGTTGAGTCAATAAAAGGTAAAGGTACACAAGCATTTTAAATGGTTTTGAAGGCAGATATTTAAGTACAAGCCACTTCAAATAAAGACAAGGTGCATCACTAAATGCAGAAGTTTGATTGTTTGCAGTAAATTGTCTAAACATAACTGTTTTCTGCAGGTAAGATGCTGTGAACTGTTTTTGCAACAGTCGTTTGACCCTTAATGGTCATAACCATTACCAACTTAAACTGCATTGAAATGCCTCAACCGTCTTATTTATTCATGTATGCACCGACTTGTGTTTCATTACCGCTGTTGTTTACTTGCATGGCCAGAGGTGGCAAATGATAAAGATCTTTTATGAGAGCGCAACCTCTTTCTACAGACACACACACACACACACACTTCCCTATTTGATCCTCTCCCTTATCTCTTGGTTTATCTGTCCATCTATAATTCTTTCATTCCCCCCATGGTCTCGTCTTCTTTCTGTGTCTTTATCACATTATTTTCGCTTCTGTTTCTTTCTCTTGCTTTTTCCCTTTCTGTCCTCCATCTTCCCTCCCTACTCTGTTTCATCCTCCTTTCTCAATTTTTCATTCCAATCCATCTACCTCCTCTCTATTCTGTCCACCCTGGGAGACCACAGAGGCAATAACCAGAGCTGTGAGAGGGTCAGCCAGTGTAACCCGTGCAGGTGTGTGTGTGTGTGTGTGTGCGCGCACTGTAACTGCTGGTATGAAATGTGTCCTCCCATCAAACCACTGAAGCCAAGGCCAGTTGTGGAGGCTTAAAGTGTAGGAATGGTCTTGACCCCCGCGTGTAATTCATGTATATGAGGCGTTTGTTAGATGCATGGAGCACAAGGCCGCGGCTGTAAAAGGCCCATGCGTCCTCATAATTCCAGGTGACAGAAGAGAACTGCTGAAAGGAAGGTCTAAACAGCTTTCATACATTCCAGGGTCAAAAGATTAAGTCAAGTCGCCGGATGGAAACAGAGGGATTGAGAAAAATAGTCCTGAGGTTTTTGACACACCTGTTGGCCAATACCGTTCTCATCCTTTGTATTCATGCTTCACAGCAGCCTTGGATTCCACTTAAATTCCAAGTATTAAATCAGTAATGGTATGTAGAATTGGTATTCGCTTGACTGTGGAAGGGGGTTTGGGGAAAAACAGGCGGAAATTGAAAATGAATGTGAACTGCATGATAGTCTGCCTCCCTTCCTCTCTCCTATTGTTCGCAGGTCTTTCGCCTGCCTCCCTTCCCATGTCACCATCGCTCTTCCTCCTCTCTCTTTCCACCCCTCTGTCTCCCTCTCTCCAGAGAGATTTGACTCTAACTGGCCTTGGCGCCCGTAATGAAACCAAATCTATTTAAAGCCAAAAGCGATGCAAGTTTTAATTTCCTATTCCAGACTTAACCTTTTTGGCTGCGCTGCATTTTCACATCCACTTAATAACTTTTTACCCTCCACCCCTCCCCTTTCCACTCTTTCATTCCCCCCATCACTCTCACTCTCTGTCGCTTCCTCTCCTCCATCAACCCCCACCCCCCCCCCCCCCCCCCTCAATTCTCCCCTTCCCACCCCCACAACTCTCATACCCCCCCATTGCTCTCAGTGGCGAGGCCCAGGCTGCCTCTTCAAGGGCAATATCTGTCAAATGATTCCCCTGTGAAATTAAGACAGAGGCCATGAGAGAGGAGAGGGGGTAAGGAAGAGGAGGAGGAGGGTGAGAGAGGGGGCTGGATGCAGGAGGTGGAGGGTGAGCAGTTACAGGAAGGGGGTTAGACAGTCAGGTGGAAGCCCTTCTCTCCTCACTCCTCTCTCCTCTCACCAAACACAATCTCATCTGTGGGCGAAAGAATTAAAGCAGTTTAAAGATAGATCTGGCAGCGAGTCTCTTCGTCGCCTTTTCACAGTACATGTTAAAAAAGAAAAAAAAGGGACGAACCGGGAAATGAAAGACTTCGGGGAACAAATAAGAGAGAAGTCGGAGATGGGAGAGTCCTAAAAAAAGAGATTTCCTCTTGTCTTTTAATGAGCGTGGGCTCGAGCTGTGTGAAGATGCCTTCTCTTGTGATGTTGTGTTTACACAAAATGGTTGAATTGAAACGGATCGCGTTAAGTGATTTACTACAAGCCTCATATAATCCCCTGTCAAAGAAAATATCCCATTATACATTTTTGGAAGCATAATATACAAATCTGAGAATCTCTGAGACTATCTTGGTATTATAGAACATAAAGTATCCATAAACGCTCTGCTGAGATAACACACACACGTCCATATAAGGATATCAGAGGAATATGATGTTTCCCACTTGCTCAGTGTCTCTACTGTACATGTGGTCTGTTGCAATAACTGTCCATGTCAGCAGTGTGAATCACATTATGAAACAATCAGCAATGCTGACTGATCCTGAACGCACCCCTCTTCTGCTGTGTAGAGTGTGATCACATGCTCTTCTGTGCTCGCATCAAGCACAGCGCCATCTCCTGTCCAACTCCGCTATTACATCCGGGGAACAATGGCCGTCTCTGTCCACTAAACACTACCTCTGCACTTCATCACAGCAGCTCATGCGGAAAACGGACACTTTTCTCTCACTGCTCTCAAATAAACTTTTCATAATTTTTTTTGTCTTAGAGCTGCTTTGCATTCATATACATAATGAATTGCTTACATCTAATTATTCAATATCTCAATTATCAGAGCTGATAGCCTCACAGCGCAGCAGAGCTTAAATTTACAGCCCTATTCCGTAAATGTCTAAAATGAAATTAACTTTTTACAAGGTGTCATCTGTGGCTTTTAAGTGGTGAAATTGAAGCCTCCCTTCCCTGCACACACACACACACGCAGCTCATAATGAGAAGCCATTATTAGGCTGTGATTGGAGCCAGGGTGCCGATATTAAAAGTGGCAGGAGAGGCAATATCACCTCAGTGTCTAATACGCTGGTAGATATGTCATATATTTTAAGACAGCTGCTCTGCTATTTATAATTAATAGCAATTTTAGTCCCAGCAAAAATTGGAAGACAGCTAGCAGAGGGATCTTTTTATATTAAGCGCAGATTCAGAATCAATGTCAAAGTGACATTGTGCAGTTTTTGAGTGGGTGGTCCAGCCTCTACACAGCTTATACAAACACAAAGCCCATATGGTGTTATGTGTGTTTTGCACGGAACACGGGTTTCCCTTTGATGCCGTGTAAAAATAAGTGCAGTACAAACAAAGAAAGCAATGAAGTTGGCCTCTAAAGACACATGAATAAAGATAATCTGTCTTTATTCTCATGCCTCACAGTCATAAATCACTCCCTCCCAAATGACAGCCTCACACGGCATATCAGTGTGGCAAATGGCTGTATCTTATAATAGCAATGTAGCATCATAGCAATATTATCTGCTGCGGAGTATTGTAGTGCATGTGTCTCAGCGCTCTGCCCTGGAGCGCTAGCCAGATTACACTGGCCCAGCGACAGTCTTATAATAAGACTCGCCCATTAAATCATATCAGCACTGCTTTTTATAGGCCAACACCTCAGCTACGGCACGATGAAACTGTCTATCACACAGAATCGTGCGTGTCTGAATGTGTGTGTGAGTGTGTGTGAGTGTGTGTGTGAGGCACAGATACTGTGTGAGCGAAGCAGACTGTCTGGGAGGAGACGCGTGTGTGTTTTACCAAACGTTGAGCTGCTCGCTGCAGCATCTGACAACGCTTCATCTACTCCTGTTATTAGATCAGCCTCGCGCCGCTGTCACCTCTCCTTTCCCCGTGCTTACATCACACGTGCACACGCGCTCCCTCGCGCACACACAGCCGGGACGACCATTGGCTCACGAGCCCTGCGAGGACGTTCTGGTTGGCGAGCATGGTCTCTGTTCCGTCAGGCCGGGTGAGGTGGGTGGGGCATCCGGGACGACTCTCCACCTCACATAACGGTGTGAATATGCAAACTGGATGGCTGACTGACACCAATGGTGAATCTGAATGAGAGTGTGCTACTGGCATATTCATAGCCGGTATTAAGATGCCTTCTTAAGATTTTATTTGATGTTTCAGCTGTCATGTGCCACAATTCGGTGTCCTTCGTCCTTATCACTGCGAATGGTTCACTTGGGGATGCCAAAGGTTTCGCAAAAAAAAAAAACTCTCGGATCACATCAAGCTAAATTACTGACAAATTAAAATGCTTTTTGGCTTGAAATAAAAACATGAAAAAGTCGGTGCAGAAAAGTTTTGTGTTCCTAAAAACCCAATTGTTTCCAATGTCCTCAGGGGCTGGTGTGGAAATGTATTTGTTAAATGAGTTATTATGAAAATATTGGTAATTTCAACTCATGTCGCACTTTCCAAAGATTAAAATAACCTTTTTTGGAATCTGTGGATTCTTGCCAAAATTGAGCACGAAAAAGAAATACAACCAAATTGTCAGTGATGTACATGTTTGAGCCTATAGACCTTTATTTGAGGGGGGGAGGGGCATACAGGACACAACAAGATCAGTAGATTTGAATATCTGGTTTTGTTTTATCAAACTTCCCCTTGTCACATACTGTGCTATAAGTAGTGTTCTGTCTTTAGTCACCGCTGCCTCCCAAGCAGAGCTGTCATGTCACATTTGTCACCTTTGATGGATGACGTCTGCGTCTAGCAAGGAAGAGTTAAAGAACCGATCCCACGGAAGACACGGCAGAGATGCTCAAACTCTTTTGGACGAAGCAGATTGACGTGTTTTTGTTCCTCACACTTTAGTCGCTGCCCTCTGAGGAACAGTTTTCTGTTCGGTTGCATGTTTGACGTGGCTTGCTCGATTGCGGCAGTGCAGCAGTGAAGTTAATTCAAAGGGTGTATGTGTGTGCTCCTTCTTTTCTTTTTTTTTTTCATCCTGACAGCTTTGTGATTTCTTTCCATATCCTGAAATTTTAGATTTGCTTGTCTTGTCACTTTTCATGACATTTCTCCATGTCTCACTTTGTTACTTCTTTAAAAAGTAGAATCCGTATTCTTCTGTTCAATCTCTGTACAGCACTCTCAATGCAATGGGAATGCATTTTTGAATGTATATTTTTGCAAATCATATATCTGAGCGTACTCTATAATTGCCTGTAATTGTTAAGATGCTGCTCAGTCAGTTTTCGAGGGCCATGTGAGTTATAACAAGTTTATGATACATTTCCCAAATCCAGCCAACAGAAACAAAGGATCCACACAGTGGGAGCTAATTGAAATGCGCAAATGCATTGTTGCTCACACTCGTTTTCATGCTAATGCACCACCCCATACATACGCCTTCCCTGTCATCTGCACACACAGACCAACAGCACACATTAACACTGTGCACACACACACATGTACAGACAAAATCAAGTGATGGACAGGAAGAGAAACAGAAACTCAAACATCAATTCTGATGCTGCAACATGCTGCACATACAAAGTAATGTATACACGCACGTAGATGAACAGAAGACTGGCTGACAGGCGCACACACACACACACACACACACACACACAGCATCCCAAGGCCTCTCCACGTCTCGCTTAATCCAAGCCGTCAGTCAGTGCTCGGGGGCCTGGATGCTGCCGTTTGATTGTAATTGCAAAAACCGGAGGCAGACAAGGGAGAGCCAGGGATGTCAATAGACAGGTGGAGGGACGGAGCGATGGATTCCTCCTGCCCACCCACAAGTCCCTGCTCAGCACGCTGGGTGACTTTGTGTCAGCAGTTTGTCTTGTGCATAGCTAATGACGGCTCGATGGAGGGGTGGGCTGGAGTCTGCTGCTGCTGCTCTCGTTCAATCTCTCTGTCGCTCTCCATCCTCTGGTCTTCAGATGAATTCCTGACAAATGAGATTTTTGCCCGAGGTGGATGGACGGTTGGTATGTGGAGCAAGGCCTCTGTCTGTTTGTTAAGAAATCCCTCAAGCCGTAGAGAACCCGGAGGTTTTTCCTCCTCCTAACCTCCCCATTCTTCTCTCCTCTTCTCCGTTCATGCCGTCTCTCTCTCTTCCTGAAGTGCCGTCTGTCTTCTCATTTAAGATGGAGGCCGGTATAACTCACAGTGAATTGTTTTAATGAAGAAACAGAGGGAGTGGGAGGGAGGGAAGGGGAAGAGGGGAAAAGAGAGAGGGAGGTGGAGAGGAGGAGGAGAGGGCAAGGACATCCAGGAACACTGAACAGCAAGAAATTGGAGGGATGAAAAAAAATAAACAGTAGACGGAGTGGGTTTGAAATGGAAAAAAAGAAAACAGCTTCTCCAATTAGGGAGAAGTTTTTTTTTGTTTTGTTTTGTTTCATTGGTCATGGACAGTCAGTCACACTTGCTTTTGTTGAGTGTGTGATGAATTACACCCCTCCACCCCTTCTCCCCTGCCTTTGTTGTGGTGGAGCTCCAGCCGTTTGTACCGCCTACAATATTTTGCGCTGTGAATTCTCCGTGCCTGTTTACCAACCAGGGTTCTTTTGAACTGGCATAGAGAAATGGCTTTTTGAAAAGTCTCTTTGATGGTGAGCCCAATTTGTTTTCACCGCTAAAAAGTTAGTTTGAACGCTCTGAAATGTGGGCTGACGTCGACGCCGGGGCCTGTCCTGAGAGGGCTGCTGCCAATCTGCGTGCCTCTTTCAGTGCGTAAGCTAGCTTGGATGACTCGATTACCCTGAAATGAGAATCATATTGTCTCTTTATTCTTCCATCAGCCCGCTGTCTCTCCAATTACCCGTCTTTCTATTTTCGCTAATGATATAGTAGTTACAAATTTGTTCAAACAGCAACACACGTGTGGAATATTTCTGTAATATTTTAAAGATATAGCCACAGGGACGTTCGTTTTTTTCTGCTACTCTGACCTATTCCGCTGGAAGGTCAAAGGTCAGCTCCAAATGGGACTTTTTTCCGTGTATAGTAGCAAACGCATGCACAGCAATTTGCTAGAAGCCGCCAATTGATGTCAAAAATGTTTTCACATTTTGATTCAACATGAATATTTGCACGTCAAAACATGTTGCAAAAAGGATGATTAAAAACAAGACACTTTTCTTTACACGTTTACATGATGAGCTTTTGAATATAACACACCATTGGTAGTTTAGCGAGCGCTTAACCAGTGTCTTGAGTGTGAACAGTAGATATAGCCTGCTGTACTAATGTATGTTGAGTGCATTTTAACAACTTAGAGTGCAGAGGACAGGTGAGAATTATTGGTGTCCTACTATGGTTATAAATAGAAATGAGGATAAAGAGAATTAGTCGGTAGCTCTTTGTGCCTTGTAAACATGACAAAGGCTATATTACCTTAGATCCTCCTGTTATTTACATTCATTTCTGAAGTTTTCTGGTCTCTTGATCTTAATATGTGTGAGATTTGTTTAGTAAAATGTACAGTGCGAATCAGACACAGGGATCATCTGATAGGCAGCCTGTAGTCCTTTACGGGTCACCATCTCTGTAGTTTGGGTTGAATAATGAACTGACAGGTACTGTGATGTTTCAGGAGAAATAACAGAGGGGATCAGTGATCAGGCTTCCAAATATTATGCATCCTCCAGCTGAGCGCTACATTCACATAGGATACACAGATCACGACCAGATATCTCTCAGAATTCAACCAATCACGTTATTGATCAGCGGCGGGGGCTGATGGATTACCGAGGCGGACCCACTGACAGGCGGCACGTCCAATGGGGGGAGAGTTTTGCATCGCACCGATCAAACCAGACTCCCCCCCCCTCCCCTCCCCTCCCCTCCCTTCTTTTGATCAGAGTCACTCTGACAGTGATGCATAAGTCTCTGCAGCACAGGGCTGGCTGGCTGGCAGGAAATGCCACAGATCCCCCGAGAGTAGAGGGATGGGGGGGATTAAGCAGAGGAAGACACCCCCCTTAAAAAAAGGACTAAAAAGGAAATCAATGCTTCCTCCCTCTGCGGACAGGGAGAGCTGTTTAAGGATGCTGCCACTCTTGTGTTTTCTGTAGTCTTTTCTCTTCAAAAGAGGCTTTTTTCTGTCTGTGTTTAAACTCTTGTTTTGTCTCCGGTACGCTGGTCTGCCCCTCACCTGCAATAGACTGAAGTCCTATGTGGAGGTTGAATCGAAACAAATCATCGCTAGCATCCCCTGTGCCATCCTCGCCCTCCTCCCCGTGCCCTCCTTCCAAGATATAACTTCCTTTCTTTATTTCTTGCCACTTCTATCAAGGAGAAGTGAATGGCACACGTTTCATCTCTCCTAAAGGAAGGTGGGCCTGAGACTCCACAGATGCAGTGCTGGCTAACATTGAACTGGATTGGGTAGAATAAATACAAAGGCGAGAGGGGAAAGAAAGCAGCTGGGGAAACACAAAAGGATGGAACTGCAGATGGGAACTAACCTTGCCTGGGTTCCTCTGATGTTCCTTTACACACACACACACACCTGCACCGCACCCATTACTTTCAACCCCTCTTTCTTTCTCAAGTCATCCTTTTATTTGTCATGTTCAGAGGACAGAACCAAAGCATCTGAGGAATGGGAGGTTACAGTGTATTAAAGGAGATGTTGTTTCACAAAAATGGTCATTCCCCTTTCAGCAGGAAATACAGAGGCTATATGCAGCTACTGCACTTCAAAGCTGCCCACAAAACTTCCCATGAAACCACTTTGATTGTCTGCATCTAAAGGGGACAAGCAGGGGATTCTCCCAGTGGTGTCTCAGACTCTTTCTCACATTGTTCTTGGCTGTTTCTAAGTAAAGGGAATAGTATGAATTTAATAGCTCTTATAGACGAATTGCAGGTATAGCAAAACAACATGTTGCTCCACAGTCATTTGCTGAACTTGGAGCATTGCTTTGCATGTGAATAATTCATTCCTACATTTACCCAAAAATCTGATAAATGTGGCTTATCCACAGCCTGCACCAATCCACCAATTGCTGGCATGAGAAATGTATTATTGACACTGGTGATCTTGAACCCTTGAATCTCGCTGACAAAGCAGCAACACTGAAGAGGATGTCATTATTCATGTTTTTTTTAAATGGCGAGCAATTAACATTTGATAACATTTGAGGATGAATGGCTTCCTGGAATGAAACCCGTCATTCACGGATCCGTTTTTTATGCCATTAAAAGTCCTTTACTGACCCATTTTGATGAAAGATATCACATAGAAATAATGTGCTGGAGGCAAATAGACTGAGGAAGCCGGTATACGTGCAAATTAGCGAGGAGAATGGGGCAGCGGAGAGGAGGACAGGGAGCATTAGAGGGAACCAGAGAGAAGTTAGACTGGTTGTTTGGACTTGTTAGTTTGAAGTGAAGAGGCTGCAGTCGGGTGGACTGTCTCCATGACACACACACATACGCACACACACATCCAACCCCACACACAACCTCTCCCCCCCCCCCCTCACTCCTCCAATGGCCCTGTCGGTGTGCCAGGGCGGGTGATTACCGACGCTCTCCCCCAATTATGGGCTGATTATTCCGCCGCGCTCTAATTGACTGGGGAGATATGCAAATGGCTGTCATTTGGGATGATAAAGGATGCGGGTGCTGGATGCCCCCTGCATTATTTAGCCTCGGCTGTACGCAGCGTGAAGGATGTGGCGTGCGCTTTAATTGCTGAGGAGAGAGAGGTTAAGCTGAACGAGCAGCTGAATTAGAAATGAGGAATTTGGGCCCTTTATTTATTTCTTTATTTTGCTCCTCTCCTTCCATCTCTCTCTCTCTCTTTCTCTCTCGCACACACACACAAACACAAACACACACATTCATATCTGCACACTCTCGAACACTCTATGCCATGCGTCATTTTTTCAGTTCTCTCTTGGGTGAGTGGAGAGGTGAGGGGGGGTGGGTGGATGGCAGGATGTCATGCTAGAATGCCATAAATAAAAACATTAGTGGTACCAATACGTGCAGAACAAATAGGGTGATGGTGTATGTGTGTGTGTGTGTGTGTGTGTGCGTGTGTGTTGCTGTAAGGGGAGGCGGTGAGTGGTCGGCTTGTGCATTAAAAACTAAAGTGTAAAGAACCTTTGTGGACTTCTGAAAAAAAAAAAGAAAAGGTTTCAACAGCTCAAACAATAAGCAGGCTCAGCCTGTCTCTGCTGCCTCTGTAAAGCCGCCGTTTGAAATGAAAGCAAATTTAAATACACACTTCTAGGCAGAATACCAATGACCCAACTCAACCGTGTGAAAGGTCCGACTCGTGGGCGGGTGGAGATGGAGTGTGTGGCTACTTCGACTTCAATACCTGGGCACACAAAGAGGGCCGGCCCCCCCACCCTGAGGTTGTTTTGGTTGTTTGAGACACTTTGCCATCATTGTTGTTGATGCAGAAGACAATGTGTGGGGGGGGCATTAAGTGAATAGGGGTCTCTGGCTAAGTAGTCCTTGCTGCTGCAGCTTGGCATATTATCAGGGGGAATCGGAGTGAAACTCAACACTAATCCCTCCGGTTTGGAGACAGCAGTGCCAGATTTGGGCGTCTTTAACAGCTTAGGGGTAATAGGGCCTCCAATGTCCCTTTCAATGTGGCCCGCCCCATATCTCCACATTTTGAGAGGTTTAAGAGCCGGGGCAGTTATCACTCAGTTAGCCCCCTATCTTACAACAAGCAATAATCGCTAATGCATTGGGAGTCACTGTTACTATTATCACCAGATTTAATGAATCTTTTTGGAATCCTCAGTCAGGTGTCCACAAGACAGTTTGACCCCCACGTCTGGCTCCAGGACAGCTCTGAGTTCTTCCCGCTCAGTGTGCCGGGGCTGGAAAAAACAGAGAGAGCTTTCTTCTCCTCTTATCGAGACGTTGCGGTATTATCAGGAGATTGTCTGGGCTTTGTGAAGTGTGCATAAGCAGAATTGAAAAGAAAAGCACAATTGCTTTTCAGTGCTTCTGTGGCTCTCCTCTGCGCAACTTTGGGAAGCCCTGAACAGTTTGTTCTTTGGCTGCTTTTGTTCCAGATAACAAAAACAGAGACGGAGCAAAGAGGCTGTCTTCAGCAATGTAGCCAAATAGTGCGCAGTGTTTTTTCAAAATCACAAAGTAGTTCCTCTCTAATCATGAACCGCTGTTTGTTCGAACCAGCATGCTGCTCACTAATACAGTGTTTCCTATGAACACCGCCTACATGCAATTATTTCTCTTTGTGAACTGTTCGTTTTTGTGCTTACACCGTGTCTACACAGGAGGTATAGCGAGAGCAGCCCATTAGCAGAGCAGCGGCAGTCTCAGCAGAGACACCGTGGAAGTAGCAACGCAAGTGTTTGGGCTTTGCTTCCTGCTCAGACCACCTTCAGTCAAAATGTGCACTCCTAAAGCACCGTTAAAGGCCTCTGTGTGCTCGGGGCTTGTTGGATTGGCCAGATGTGTGAAAGTAGTCAAGGTGTGAACTTCTATCTCAAACTCAAACCATCACACGCACACCTGCCGTCTCTTTGGGCGTCTACAAGTGCAACACTATGCCTTCGAGCAGAGACTAATCTAAAAGTGCTGCCACCATTCAGTGCAACTGCTTCCACCGTGTTGCGTCTCCATGTTTGGTTCTTCTCACCTGTGGCTGTCTTAACTCGACTTAGGTGGGAGACAATTGGAAACTTTAAGCACTCGAGATAGGAACATTCAGCCTCCAAGCTTGTGGCACAACAAAGATGTGCATGGGTTGGCATGCTAGCATAATTGAGTGCCTGCTGGGTGCTATGCCTAAGGCCCACATGGGTTTTTTTGGCGAGCCCGAGGCAAGCCAAATATCTCCCCTCGGTTGGCAAAGAGTGCCCTTGCCTGCACTTGGAGTCTCTCTGAGTGAAATCCTCAGTGAGGGGAGGAGGCACAAGGCAAAGGCCCTCAGGAGGTGGCAGAGACTCTGCTCGAGAACTCTTATCTCCACACACACACACGAGCTCATACATATACATATCCCAGTTTGCACACAAACACTCACATTATCTAGCAAAGACACACCCCGTCCAGGCATGTCCGCACATTCCTACATAGAATTAATAAAGCGGTACTGTGCACTGGCAAGCACATGTTGATGAGCATTTTATAGTTTGGCGCTTAAATCGTCATAATTCCTATCAATTCTCATCATCGTCACCAATTATCATCATCATTCCAGCTTTGGCAGACATTCCAGCTGATTGACATCAAAATAACGAAATGATGGTGGGGGTGTTGTGTTAAATCTCCCCCCTCTAAGTCTCTCTCTCCTTCTCAGTTCTCTTCTTCTCTCTGGACTTAATAGCACTTAGTGAAAGGAATTACAGTTGGTGCTCTACATGGGGCATCGCATTAAAACCCCCTTTTTCACACATACACACTCGCACACGTTCAGCAGTCCATTTGGATTCATTTGCATGGCATTTCATTTGGATTTCGCCTCAATCGACGGTTAGGGGGGGAGGATAAAAAAAAAAAAAAAGCATCTTTGTGTAATAGCATTTCCTCTTCGTCTCCAGTGCGTCATAAAGACAGAAAACACAGCGGCCGGAGCCGATAAATGAGTGCAGTGCTGCCATGAGCAGACCTGTCCCCCAGGCCTACAAACGATAGCTGTTTGAGTTAATTACAGTTTACATCATCATATTTACCCAGAGAAGAGAAACAGAGATTAAAACTCCCCCCAGAGCCCACTGAGGTGTTGTTTCTGTATATACTGTTCCACCGTGAAGTGGAGTATAATCGTCGCTTTGTGTAACATTATCATAGATTTTACTCTTGACCTGTGGAAACACCGTTCCTATATGGATACATTATACACATCGGTAAAAACATCAATACTGCGTGAAAGTGTACGTGTGAAAGTAGCTTTAAAGCAGAGGTTCACATTTTTTTCAAGTCTGTCTTGAAACAATGCTGACCTGCCTATACGTCTGGATTACATTGAAAGAGTTTTTGGTCGTTCTCCCTTCACGTACAGGCTGTGAAGAGATTCTTTCCTAATGCAATTCCAATGTAAGTGATGGGGGAATAAAAAACACAGTTCTTATTCTGTTTAAATTTAAATTCTGAAATTCAGCCAAAGCTAATATGAGGCTTCAGAAATCTGACTTTTATCGCTAAATGTCCTCTTTGTGTTTGTGCTGACAGAGCTGCAGTGGAGGTATAGTAACAAAGAGGAGATTTTCTGCTAAAAAGACTGAAAATACTCACTTGATTTGGCTAACACAGGCTTAAGTTGGAATCACATTTAGAAGCTTTTCATGGCATTTACAGCAACCAATAACTCTGTTATGTTCATTTATGAAAAAATACAAACATATCCTTTAAAATAAACCATGTCCATATATTAGTATATATTCATACAGCACATGTATTACGTAGATTCTTGGGATGGCTGACCACCTACAATATCTAATTTAAATATGTATGTATATACCTTTGTTCTCACTTATCTTTACATCCATGCAGATGGGTTGGCTTTATTTGCCCAGGCTTTTAGATACCTGTCTCTGGGAATTCAAAACATTGAAAAATGACATTTTAAAAATTGAGCAGCAACATGGATTGTCCAGAAACGGAAATAGTCCCCATGAAAACTGATATGAATGTGTGTGTTTGTGTTTGTGTGTGAAAGATGTTGCTTTTGAATTTTTTAAATGTAATTTTTCCGTTTTGTGAGCATAACCAGCAAATGTTGCTCACCTCCATCTAAGGCAGATATCTCATGACTTGAACGAATGAAACCAACCAAGTATGCTACTAGTGCGTTTTTTGTTATTTTATAGTAAAAATGTTACCATTTCCCACGCACTAGTATGAACACGGTACTTGTAATACAAAGGTTTTTGAGGGAGGTTGTTTTTGAGTGCACCGCTCACGGTGCACTTGCGGTGTTTGGGTTTGTGTTTCAGGCTCTAGTTAGCTGGTTAGCCATCTGGTGCAGAGCCCTCAGCCATACTATCCCTCTGTCTGGAGCAGACAGAAAAATAGATACTCGATGAGAGAGAGAGAGAGAGAGAGAGAGAGAGAGCTACTTTCTCCAGTCGCTCTCCTTTCCTGTAGCCCACAGGAAGCTGTGGCCATTGGCTCCTCCCTGTCTAGACAGAGAACCACTCTCTCACACACGCTTGGTGCCTTCTACCATAGCAACTTTGATTAATTCCCAGTGTGCGCGGTGAGAGGAGTCAACATCAGTACCGTGGTCAGGGGAGAAAGGCCCACAGTCTGCTGGATGTGACAGCTCCGTGCTTCACACTGATGCCTTGTACCCTGCTGGGGTGTGTGTGGGTCTGTGAGAGAGTAGGTCAGTAGTATGAGTGAGGGACGGGATGGGGAATGTGTGTGTGTGTGTGTGTGTGTGTGTGTGTGTGTGTGTGTGTGTGTGTGTGTGTGTGTGTGTGTGTGTGTGTGTGTGTGTGTGTGTGTGTGTGTGTGTGTGTGGCTTCATCTGTCCCCTCGGCCGCATCAGTGCTCAAGCATGTCTCGCTGTGACAGCCCAGCAGCCTGTGTGCCTGTCACACACACACACACACACACACACAAAAACAGAGGCCCACTAAACGAGAGAGAGTGCAGGCAGGCACCAACACCAGCGAGGTGAAGGGCCACGAGCGACTGCCTCCCCACCGTAGTGTGAAATGTGTGGATGGCAGTCTCGGCCCATTATGTGCGTATACGCGACTGTATGTGTGTCTGTCTTGAGGCGGGCGGGGGGCATCTCAAAGTAACTGGTTATTATCACCTCAATATTTTTCTTATTATGACAATTACATGCTCCAGGAGCGAATTAAGTGATACAGGACGCCAAGCGGGAGTGGTTGACAGCTATTTGGAGACTCAATGCACAGAGCAATTTGCAGCCCGGAGCCAAACAAATTGGATTTGGGCCACTTTGGATTGGGGCCCCAGATTGTTGGGCGTTTGGATCCCCTGACCGCATGCCTGCCTGGCTGGTTAGCTGGCTGGCTGGCTTCGAGTCTTTACACATGACTATGTAGCAGACTGTTAGCCAGGTACCACAATACTCCGTGGCCCTTGACAGGGATCACGTGTACATGTGGAGGGAGGTGTTTGTGTTGATAAATGCGTCACACTGTAGGTGCGTTGTGAAATGACTTTTTTACGGTCGTGTTTCAGTAACCATAAGTCATAACTGTGGTTTTATTGGGTGTTTACAATTGACATTTTTATAGTCTACAGGTGGTACGCCTTCCCACCCTTTTCGTGTTATAGTGCTGCTACTTTTTTTGGTCTTGGGCCACACGGCTGTGCTCAAGTGTGTGTATAATCCAAATGAGCCTAACAGCCTCTAAACGAATTACTGGTACACATTTTCCAAACCCCTAAACTGCCACTGGAAAAGCTGGCAGCAGCACCCAATTAGGTGAAATGCAATTATTCCCATCCATTCACACAATTAGCCTGTGGGTTAACAACCTAGCTGTACATCGGGCTAGCTCTTGGTGTTTTGGAAAAGCCATCGCCACGGTTACACCGGCTCTCGTGGTAACCCCGCTGTGTCAACCGGGCACGCACCCGGGGCAGCGGGTCGGTTGCAAAAAGCAGTCAGCTGAGGCAGCGTGTTACTTCACTCAGCTCAGAATACTGGGTGACTTGATTGGCTGAGACAGGGAGTGGTACCACGGGTGAGAAAGAGAGAGAGAGGAGGAAGAGAGCAGATCCCAATGTCGAGCGAGGGGAAGATAACACCAGGCGACAGACTGGCAGGCTGGCAGAGCGGGTGGGCACTCACAGCGGCATGATGGAAAACAAAGGCTTTGTGTGTCACATGCCGAGATCGCATTAACCAAAACAAGCAGCCGCGGACCGACTGCCGCACTGACTTGGTTGTCTGTTGCACAGGCTAAGCCATGCATGTATGGAGAGACATGGGCGACGCCTGTCTCGCTTTTTATATGGAATAACACGGTGCTAGGGAAATGAGAAATGGCACCGTTTATTTGCCACTGTCGACATTGAATTGAATGTGTGACAGAGCTGCATAAATTCAAAACCAATGCAGTCACAGCCAATGCATTCAAGACTTGCGGGGTTTGCAAAAAGTTTTGTCTCGCCTGAGTATGCATGTTTATGTGAAAAATGTGACAGCTGTCCCTGTAGGTGCGTATTTCTGCAGGTGTATAGTTATTTGGATTTTGTGACCCCCACATAAGCTCTTGGTAACTCACAGACAGACAGATAGACACATATCATTCTGTGGTGACAGTAATGGTTGCACAGGACTCAGGTGGGACAGGGTCAACAGGCCTGATAGAGCAGGAGGGATCAGCTGGCATACACCCTTCCTTCCCAAGCGGGCACCAGCCAGGAAACAGGGGTCACTTACAGGTGACTTCCCCCATATTCAGCTACAGCTGGGGCACAGACGCTAGTGTGTGTGTGTGTGTGTGTGTGTGTGTGTGTGTGTGTGTGTGTGTGTGTGTGTGTGTGTGTGTGTGTGTGTGTGTGTGTGTGTGTGTGTGTGTGTGTGTGTGTGTGTGTGTGTGTGTGTGTGTCCAAATGTGAGTGATGTGTAGTTAGGAGGCAGCATTCACATTGCATCACATCAAATCTGGTCTTCTTTTTACCTCTTCTGCTGTCTCTTCCATCTTTCATTGTTGTCTAACTACTTCCCGTGCTCCACACTTAATATAATCTACACACTATAGTATACAGCATTCAGTATTCTGTCAGCAGTATCGGAGGGGATTCCATGGTATCAATTCAGGAGGGGGTGTATCTATATAGCACACACACACACAGTTCTGCGCTCACCACAGGGAATGAAAACTGTAATGTGAACTCACCCTTTGTCTGAATGAAAGCCCATTACAATTCATTTTCACCACAGCAGCCAGTGTACAGTAGTGTCTTCTTATGCGGGTAATATTTTTGTTCCGCTGTCACCCAGACTGCAGAGACTTTATCTCAGTGATTACAGTAGTTCAGAAAAAAAATCGCAATACCTTATGCAAGCTTTAGAAATATGGTGTGCCTTAGCATTATGTGTTTTACTTCTTTTTTTCACGAGGCTTTTACAGATTGTACTATCTGATCTTTCAGCCAAACAATCGTATTTTAACGATGCTGAAATAGTTGCAGTATTTCTGATTCATCATGTTTATATTTACCGGGTAAATTTGTCTTTGCTTGAGTTCACGGTTTAATTTGCCACCTGCTTCATGTCACTGCTCATCAAACGTTTGGGTGAGCTTCAGAAACACTCACTGTAAGTCCTTTCTCCCGTTCCAGGATCTGTCCGGTTCGATTGATGACCTCCCCACTGGGACGGAGGCTGGTCTGGGCTCAGCCGTCAGCGCCGCTGGCTCCTCCAGCAGCAGCAGCAGCAGTAGCCAGGGGGAGCAGGGAGGGGCCGGCACCCAGGGACAGTCCCCCTTCTCCCCTCACGCCTCCCCCCACCTACCCAGCCAGAGGAGCGGGCCCTCTCCCTCCCCTGTGGGCTCACCTGCAGGCTCCACTCAGTCCCAGCAGTCGCGATCAGGCTCTGGACCCATCTCTCCTGCCAGCGGACCCTCAGCCAACACCACCGCACCAGGTAAGGTTTCCATTAATGCGCGTACAGCTTGATAATCCCATTTCTATCTTGACGGAAGGTGCATGTTCTAGCATGAAAACTCTATTAGTTAAAACGCCACGAACAAACAAAACTATAACTGACAGGAATTGCCGTAGGAACCGGTCCCAACACTGCATTTTACATCCTGTACCACCAGGTGAGATTCCCTGGAAACTTTGCAAAATTGCTTTACAGCTTAAAGGGAAATTGCTTTGTGCCACCAAACAAGAGGCCGCTGTTCGAAAGCAAATGAGAAAACAATCACAAACATTCCCCAGCCAGTGATGTCAAACGAGGTGCGTTGCCTTTGACAGATGATGAAAAAATAGTTGCTGTGACGTCACCGATTGGTGTGTGTGTGGCCAGAAGTTGTAGTTTACGGTCCCGTGTGACTCCGTTTTTGATGTGCTCTTTGAAAATGGAGCTGCGTTAAAGCAGGAATATTAGTAAACCTGTTGCTGCTTAAACATATCACAGGTATCACTCCTATATTTCTGCTTGACCTTTCCATATATTTCGCTATTTAAAGAGCTACGCCTGATTTCATTTGTTTTAAATATGTGCATTTAAAGAGGATTTTAAAAAGGTCATGTAGAAAACTGACCCTGATGCAGAATTGGTCTACACGCTTCCACAAATAACAACATGCCAACATTTAAATGTAGTGGGTTTGCCAGGATGAAGCTTCACACCTTTTTATAACCAAACGGCAAATACATCAGATCAGTAGAAAGCAGGGTTACAGGAAGGAACCTGTGTTTCTCTGCCTATTTTATATGATTACCTGTAATAATAGTTTCCATGTAAATCTATACACCGAGGGGCGAATTCAAAAAGGGATTGCGCAACTTTTGCTACACCTGCACAAATAGGACAAAAAAAAAAACATGTAATTTTCAAAGCACCCGTGAAATGCACCACGAACTGTGCTGCCAAGCATAGAGTCTCGGTGCGCCGCTGCTATTTGCACACGTTGGATTGAAGTAATATGCATATATTTGGTGCAAAATTGGCTCCTTTCTATGCAAATGACCCTCATTTCAAAAAGAGTTGAATTCACAAAGATCAGCGCTAATAGCCACACTCAGATAGAGTGAAATTATTAATGTCTTCAGAGAGTTGGTGGTAACTGAAGCACATTTCTACTGTGGGACTGGAATGTTAAATCCCAAAATACGGTTCCTCTCGTTTAAACGAGTTGCCTGAAGTTTTGAGGCGTCTGCAACTCGTCGGTCAGGACCTCCAGCTCACAATCTGAAAATTTTATTTTTCTTTATTTATTTTGGTGCCATTGTTCTGCCTCCTGTGTTCTTGGCATAGAAGCAACATTCATACTTTGCCACATGGATATTTGAACTCAGCTGAAAAACTTCATGGTTTGCGCTGTAATATTATTGGCACAATATTTTTTGTGAATCAGACCTTGAGACGCGGCAGATAGCGGTCGCAAGTGATGCACGGTTCTTGGTGGCATCAGTGGGCGTAATCCATTCTTTGTATATTCGCTGGTGAGACTTTGCTTGAGTGTTATGTGAACAGGGTTCTGGACTGCTCTTCTTAGAGCAGTCCAGATGACCCATAAAGGTGACAACATCCTGGTTTAAATAGCATGTCTTTTCTCTCAACTCCAACTCACCGTATAATCCATCCAGAACAATTTTCATTCGGACAGTTTGGACAGAGGATGAAGCTGAGTGCACACAGAAGCAGAAGACCAAATAATATCAATCCAGCATGTCTCGACGTTGATATATCTGGTACATTTGAAATCCTAATTCAGACCGCTGAAGAATATTACAGCTTAGCGGAGAGCACGTCACGTCTCATTCATTTTCTTCTCACAGTTTTTGTCCTTGCATAGTTTTAGACTTGTTAACTCCTCAATCACGCCGTTGTACGAACACATTCATGGCAGTGGAATTTTGATGAAGCCCGTCTCCCCCGTGGATCGCACGAGTATTTCCAACATTCTTGTCCGGACAATATTTCCTCACACCTCTGAGTGTTAATGAATTGAGACTGACTGGTAGTGGAGGACCTCCCATCTGATTTGTTTCCTTATCTAAGATATGGCATGCCAAACAAGACACCAACAGGATTACCAGACAATGCACGGTGTGTCTGTCTGTCTCCTGAGGCCACAGCAGAGAGCATAACCATTTAGATAAACATTGAGCATTATAAACGAGTGTGGATTTGATTTGCTTCAGACAGGCGTGTGAATGTGTGTGTGTGTACACACACACTGTTTTCGCCTGGCCTCCCCGTCATCGCACCACCTCTCTGCCCGACTGCGTGGCCAACCGGCGCATCAGCATGTCTCAGAGCTGTCAGTCACTCTGACGAGGCGGGGCAAAATGTCTTGAGTGAGATCCCGACGCCTGCTCCTCCTCCTCCCCTCCTCGAAGCCGCTTACCAGAGTGATTGACGCTAATGAAAAACTAGGACACTGGTTTTCCAGGCGCTCGTGCCAAGAATCATGACGAGAATCCGGAATGAGGCGGCAAAGACGGGAAGCGAAACCGATCGCTGGGACATGATTAATAAGAAAATATTTAAAAATATTCCCCGTGCCAAATAAATGGTGATAAAGCGTGGAGCAGTGAGTAACATCTGGCATGTTTTAGCGGCTGTACTACAATCAGTTTGAATTAGATCAAGGAGCAGCCCGCCTAAGAGAGACACAGGAGAACTAATGTGGTTAGCGCACATCTGATTACGAACGCTCCACTTTCTAACACTTCATCACAAGTTAGGACACTTTGGTTAATGTTGTCGTTTTAGTTTGGTACAAGTCAGTGAGGAGAGGAGAGGGCAGGAGAGCTAGCGTTGTGTGTGTGTGTGTGTGTGTTGTTTTCTGAGGCTTGTGTCTTCCACACTTCTACTTCTTTACTTCTGCAGCCATAAAAACAACACGTTCTTTATTATTCCGGTGTAACAGTGTCCTCTGAAAAAATAAAATAACACAAAAGCTTTAATTAGCTAATTAATTAGTGTGAAAAATGACACCTGTTTTTATCTGCAGTAGTTTGAACTCCTGTCAAGAAAAAGTCAAAACAACACAATTTCTTGTGGCTGCATTGCATTCTGGTTCATTAAGACGACGGCCGCTGGAGAAATTGTAATTGCAGTTCTTCAATAATGCATTCTGCCCCTCCACTGCCGTCAAAATCTGTTGTTTGGGATGATCTATGTTATTTATGGCTTTATTCTCTTCTCCTATTAAACTCCATTGCCACCATATGATGGTCATATTGTGAGTTGTACAGGCAAATATACACATAAATACAAAGCAAATACAAAGAAGACTTGTAGTTACTAAATTCCTAATGCGTGTTAGTGTGAGTTTTTCCTTTAAATACAAATAAAAAATCTGTATTTGTGGTGCCAACGTGTGTGTTCGAGTGTGTGTCCACCTGCGTATGTTTGCAGACTTTGCACGCATGTCAACCATATTTAACTATGCAAAGAGTGGTGTAGAGGTAAAAGGGGCAAGAAATGAATTTTGTATACGACTGTGCAAATGTATGCGTTTGTGTGTCAGTCTGTCACTGGTCAGCCTCACTCGGTAGACGGATGCGACATGTCACACGGCTGAGCACTCACGGGGCACACGTTGCCCTTGACAGCGGTCAGAGCAGAGCGATGTCATCATGGCATCCTTTCACCTGCCTGTCAAACACACACACACACACACACCAATAAGCAACACCGGAGGCATACAGCCAGTCGGCAACCTGCGGATCTGAATATTAAAGCTGACGTGGAAGTGTCTCAAACTTACATTCCTTCTAATGGCCATCAGGGGGCTTCTCCTCGGGTTGCAAAAAGAAGACAGATTGTATAGAAGTCTATGAGAAAATGACTCTACTTCTCAATTGATTTATTACCTCAGACATTGTCACCATGAGTTTATGGTCTCTATCAATCAATTCTCCAATACTGCATGATGTTCATTTAGTAAATGATGGTCCCGTTTAGAGTAAAATAGACCGTAAAGCGGGGTATGCTTTAGGGGGGGGGGGGGCTCGCTGCCACGGCTGTCCGCTCTGGATGTTGTCCGTGTTTTCGTCTTAGATCTTTAACCCCTTCACAGTGTGTTTTCAGTTCATGAAAGTTGATTAACTTAGCTCCGCCCTCTCGTGTCACTTGTGGTTCCAAAAAAACAAGACGGCGATGGTCAAAAACCAAGATGGCGTCGACCAACGTGTCAAACTCGAGGCTTCAAAACCGTTGTTCACAAACTAATGGGTGACAACACGGTGACTATGTCATGAGGACATACCTGTGTGAACGGTTTAGTTCATGGTTTCATGTGATACAAATATGGCATAAACATCTATATATGCTCGCTTGCTTGGATGAGTGACAATGTTGTGTGTGTGTGAGAGAGAGAGCGAGAGAGCGAGAGAGAGAGAGAGAGAGAGAGGAGACTGACAGATTGCCAGCCTATCATAGACCCATACACTTGCACAAATCTATCTTGTCGGAGCTCCACGACACGCCTGTAATTCCCTCGTCTCTTCACTTTTCCTCTTCTTCCTCCCTTCTCTCTCTCTCTCTCTCTCTGTCTCCCTCTTTCTCTCCCTCTCTCCATGAAGCAAATCCAATACACTGTAACATTATCCGGGCCTCGTCTTGCTATTTGGATTCTCTCCCAGAGCCAAAAAGGCACACACAGGGCCAAATTGATTTTCCTGTTGCGCTAGATTTGTGACAGTCGAGCAGAAATCACATTGCTCAACCGCCAACCTCCCCCTCCTCTTCCTCCACCTCATATGCACACACACACACACACACACACACTGTCGCACACAAACACCACCCTCCTCCCAGTGCCTCTGAAGTAATTCAGAGCGTCCTCGGAATATTTTTCTCCTTCCGTGAGACATTGGGGACATTGGTCTTTCATCGGATGGATGTGGGGCTGAATGGGGCCACCGTCGTCAGAAAGTGCAGAACTCAAGATCCTGAAAAAGTTCAGTCCCAAATATGTTGATTTGTGTGTGTTTTGCTTTTCGAAACTCTGCATTTCCCGGATACTTCTAGACGTACTTAGTGTTTGCTTGGGCTGTGTTTATATGGGCTGATTCCACAAGTTGTCAGCAGGTCAGTGTACCTGTCAGTATGGCGAGGAGGACCCATAGCCATTAACAGCTGCAAACTTAACTACACTCAGTTTAACACAAAAGTGCTCTTGGAGACTGTTGCTCCATAATCACCTATGGATGTACAGTTGTCTTGAGATGTAACTACAAAGGCCATCCGTTGACCCTGCGTGCTCTTTAAAGAAGCATTTGTTTGCCAAACGGGCTGCAATGTAATCGCTCGGGGCAACTCCTCACTGGCAATTAGCTTCCACTGAAAGTGCTTCTTTTTGCCTCTGACAGGCACAGATTGTTACTATAAGTGTCTGACAACATAATGGAAGAGAAATGAAAAGTTTTCTCTTCACCTTTATCTTTCTGTTATTGTGTCATGTGACTTGTTGCCGGAAGACAACAGTGGAAACGCGAGTGAGAGTTGGAGAGAGGAGAGAGTTTTGTTGTGTTGGAGTACAGAAAGCATAGCTTGGTGTTATCTAAAAGATGTGTAATGTCGGCTGAGTTCGCCAATGTGGATGCGCGGCAAGATCTCTCAGAGCGAGACGTGGGATAAGCAAAAGGTAAAGAAAAAGGTTTTACTTCTCTTTAGGGTCCTTTCCGTAGTGTTGTCAGACACTTCTAATAACAACCGGAGCTTGTTAGTGGTAAAAAACAAGCACTTTTAGTGGACGAACACTGACTGTGTGTGCAATTGCCTCGAGTGATTACCTTCCAGCCTGTTTAGCGGCTGCCGTCTGCATTAGTCTGTGTGTTCCTGTGTTTATACATTTGTGTCATTTGTGAGGACCACACAGCACAAGGTTTCCACATTGTGCAGCTACTAATTGACACAGAAAACATCCACACTCCTCCAAGCTCCCTCTGTCTGCTGCAGAAAATCACAAAAATCTCTCCCTCTTCTTCTATTTTTCTCCCTTCTTTGTCTCTCTCCACCAAGGTCCTCCGAGGTCCAGTTAACAGCGCCTGCCTACCCTCCCTCCTTCCCCCTCTCCTCTCCGCCCCCCTCCCCACCCCTCCAACTTTTTATTTTCTTCTGAAGAGGTGATTGGAGCTCGCGGGCGAGTGCTCGGGAGAGTTTAATCTGTGTATCTGCGCTCGCTTCAAGTGCTTCCAGGGCCGAGAGAAGGACAGAGAGGTCAGGGCGAGTGGAGGAGGCAGAGGGGAAGGAGGGATAGATAGAGGGTGGGAGACAGAGTGGGTGAGAAGGCCAGGCTTGTCCAGTTTGTTAGCTTAAGGGTCCTTCCTAATGTATCTCTTCAGTGACTCTCCTCCAACCCGTTTACATCCGCGCTTGTCCTTTACATTGTCCCCCAGCGTAGCCTGTGGTTTCAGGCATTTCGTTTTTCATTTCAGAAAATATATTCCTGTCTCTAATTGTGGTAATAAGAACCACGGATGGAAAAAAAACAAGTTTCCAATGGTGCTGTTTTTTTCCCCCCCACACTGAGATCAAAGGTCAAACAGATGCCTGCAAGGAACCAGAGTGATGACCTCAGAACAGAATTGCTTGCATAAATACGGTCTTTTTAAAAAAAGAAATTATGTCAGTAAACGACTTCCCGACAAATTCACAGGCTGCAAAATATCGGACCAGAAAAGAAGCCGCAGGGGTGTTCAACTAAAACTTATATTTTCCCTCTGTTAGTGGTGGAAGTTATTATAAGAAAGTGGTGGAAGAGGGTATAGGGGGGTTGAGTTTTTATGCAAGCGTGGAGCGGGTTTTCCAGTCACACCACTCCCTAAGAGGCTGCGTGGTGGGAACACTGCCTCTGGCTGTCCCTGTCCCTCTCTTTTTCTCTCATTATTTTTTATCGCGCTGGCTTTCTCTTATGTTTCCTCTTGTGTCTCACGTTCCCTCGTCCCCACCCTTTCCTCCCCATCTCTGTTTGTCTCTGCTGCTTTCTCCGCTCAGAGCGTTGCTGTGGTGCAGGCCTCCCACCGAGGAACAAGGCTGAATTTTCCATCCCTCTTATTTCTCCACATCTCTCCTCCAGCTCTCTTTCCCCACTTCCTTTTTCCCCCACTTCTTTATCCCCATCCACACATCAACCCCCCTACCCTCGTCTACTCAACTCTTTCCCACACTCCCACATGCCTCTGTTCCTCCTCCTCCTCCTGATGGCTGCTCGTGTTTCGGAGTGAAACAGCAAAATGCCCTCCCCGCAGACATTATATTCACAAAGCACACCGTCCGCCAAAACCTGGGGAGAAAAAGAAGAAGAATACGCTGCCGGCTTGCTGCGTTAGCCATTTAGAGAAATCCCATTCTAACTCCGTCCGACTGGAAAACCTTAACAGGAGCACAGTGCGCAATTATTTTCCCTCCCCAACACTTATTTTCATGCTTTCTCTCACTCCGTCGCTCTCTCTCCCCCCCGCATCCCGCTCGCTGTTTTTTTAGCTTAAGCTGCAAGTTTTGCTTTACATACAGTTGCTACTCAGCATTGGAAGTAATGAGGATCTTGGGAGAGCGCTTGTTTTGTGAGCCACCGCAGGCCTGCGCTCGTCCCCTTCAGGGAAAGTTAACTGGCATTAGCCCCCGGCTTGGAGAGGCATTGACTCGCACCCATTGAGATCTAAACCACCATTATTGGAGCCTGCTGTTTATCTGCCTGTTTCCCCTAAAGACACGGCAAGAAGGGGGTATTACCTTGGTGTGTGTCTGTGTATGTGTGGTGTGATTGTGTGTGTGTGTGTGCGCGCATTTCAGCCTAAGGGTTGTATTAAGAGATGCTGCTGAAGCAGCCCTTTCACTCTACCCTACACCAGTCAATTAGTGCTCACCGGCGTTACTTCACTTTAGCAAAAATGGCCCCTGCTGCTCCAGGGGTCTTTATTTGTGAGAAACAGTTGGGGAGTGTGTGTGTGCGTGCAGAGGCAAGCAGAGGCATCTTGGTGTATACATCTACCTTCACACACTTGCAAGCATGTACACACATGTCTGCTAATGCACACCAGCACCCTCCTTTCATCAGCAATTAATAAAAAGCTTTTGATTGACCCTCTGGTTGACTTTTCTTCATTGCCATCGCTCATACACACACACACACACACACACACACACACACACACACACACACGCAGTAGCTTATTATTACCAGGGCCCTGAAACAAAACAGAAATATGGCCACAAATACTCTCCCTCGGCTTTGAACTTCCCCGGCATTTGCGTTTGAAACTCTGATGAAAAAAAAGCTTCAAAGACCAAACTCCCTCTCTTCAAAGGAGTCTCAGGGTTGCCTTGTCAGTCCTCGCGGAAGAGAAATTTAAAATGTGTATTGGGTTTTTAGCGAGGAGCATTATCTCCAAAAATGCAATGAAGTCCCATTACTTTTGGCCCCGCTGCCTTGTATCATGAGCGAAGAGTAGAAAATGGATCTGCTTGCTAAGTGTCTTTTTTCTTTACAAAAAGGAAATTACAGTTGTTTGACTTTTAAGCACAATTCCAAAAGAGAATTTTCGTTCTGGATATCTTCCTGTTTGCTCTTGTGCTTTTTAATGCAGCAGGCGCCGTCTCTCTAAAACAACATCAACACGATCAAAACATCACATCTGTTCATCTTTGAAGCCTAGCGGTCTCTGCTAGGTCAGTGCTAATGAGTCGTGTTTGAAGCCCTACCATCAGAAATCACAGATTGGAAGGATACTTAAGTTCTTTCAGGATAAAATCATCTAGTTGATATAGTTTAATTACAATTAATTAAAAGCAAAAGAACCTTGCTTCTGCACCGCTGCTCCCATTAAAACCTAATGCGAGTGGATGCTAACCCTAACCCTAACCCAGGGATTTTCTTTTTTTATCATGTTAATTTGCATGCATTTTTGTATGAGTGTGCTCAGCTGGGCGCTTGTGAAGGTGTAAATTGCCAGTGGTAATGACAGTGGGTGAAGATGCAGGCTGAGGGACAGCGATGTATTGCCGCGCCACTGATGGCCACATGTGTTAATTGTGTTATAGAGCACCTATGGGAACACTGGCACTATAAAGGACAAACACAAAGAGATCCAAACGCAGAAACAAAGACACATTCAAGCACATACGCATGAAAACATGATTAGGACTTAAAAGTTCAAACAATATACGAGAATGTTCAGCAATATATAAACACAGTGGCTGTTACTCTTAAAAGCCCTCAAACCTACTTCAAATATACAAACACTGAAACTGATCCGATCGAAACTGATCTAAAGCCTCAGAAAGAAAGAAAACATTTCTGATTTTTAATTTACAAAAAGAAACATATTTACATGTAGTACATAGTTTAAGGCAGACTTACCAGCCGTCTTACAAAGGTGCAAAGCAAATATTAACTCGCACTCGTTTGTTTTACATTTTCATTCATAGCAAGCAAAGATGGCCTTTTCTTCTTTGGACAGGGAAAGATGTACAGTCGGCTCCAGCTGACATTTAGCTCTCCTCGCTCTCTCTCTTCTCTCTCTCATCAGCACGTGGAGAAGAACTGCACGGCAAAGAGTCAGCGTATGAATTATTAATGGTACGGCTTAAACGTGCCAGGGCTCACTGTTTGTTTTATTTGGACGTAATTATTTAATGGCACCTTGTTAAAAGTGATCGTAAGGAGAGGAGGAAGGCACGGTAGGAAAGGAAGAGGAGACAATGTGGGAAGAAGCTCTGTTTGGACGGTAATTGGTGGTGAAATAATTACGTAGTGCTCCAAGCTTCACTCGTTCATTGCAGAGACAGAGGGAAGGAGGGGTGAGGCCTTGTCACACTCAACTATACTTCCACTCCTCTCTCATCTGTTCTTCAATTCCCTCTTTTTCCACAAGGATCTCTTGTTTCTTGTCGTTCTTCTTTTCCCCTCTTCATCTTCTCTCTCTCTTCTCTCTCTTCTCTCGTTCTTCGTCTTCTCTCTCTCTTCTCTCTCCCTCACACACCCACATTGCACAGAGGCAAACTCGTATGTTTTTGCATTAATCTCGTCTCTAGTGACAATTTATATGGGTTTGTGGAGAGAGTATTGGAGCATGGAGGGCACCGTTCCCTATTTGTACCTTCGATGTGGCTCACACACACACACACACACACACACACACACACACACACACATACAGCACAAGCTGCTGCCACCAGCACTCTGCCATCCAAACAAACAGAGTCTGACAGCATAGCCGGTGCCTGGCATGCATCCCTGCTCACACACAAACACACACATACACACTCTCACACACACAAGGGCTAGCTTTTACTGTGGGGTCGACATCCATTGTTCAAGGGTTCAGTAAACTCCTGCTAGCAGACTTTATCCTCGGTACCCATTCACCCATCTAAACTTGTGCTGCAGCTAAATCTGTCCCTCCGGCACAACAAGTGGCCATGACCCTACACGAGGCTTCAGGCCCCTCCAGTCAGACACATGAACACATAAACACATAAACAGTACAACAACGTGTTCATGGACGCAGCTGCAGACATATTAGTGGTGGAAAGTAACTAAGTGCCTTTAATAGAGTGCTGTGTATAGGTATAGTTTGAGGTACTTGTACAACATTTGTATTATTACAAACTACTTTATCCTTCCATTGCGCTACATTTTAGGGGGAAATGTATGTACTTTGGAATCATTGGTTCATTTTTCAGTAGAAGTACTTTGCAGACTTATTTATTTTTAAAAGATGCCAATAAAACCTACACACTGTCCCTTTAATACATTATTAATAATAATCCCAAAACACACATGTATCATAATAATCATTCTGAAATGGACCATTTTGCACAATGAGTACTTTTTAAAAAGAATGTCCTGCTTCCCTTGTGTTATTTGCTTTTTAACTTGTGATGGAGTATTTACATTTGTTGTTGTATTGCTACCTTTACTTCAGTAAAGAAGCGCTTCTTTCACCACTGGTAAGCACACATAGAGGAACCTAGCTAGTGCCAGTGTTATCTCAGGGTTTCTTCAATGTTTGCACTCTGACGTTCCCTCCACCGCATGGTGACAGACTAATCCAATATTCCCTCTTTGAAGCAGCGCAGTTGGATCTATTCATGTGTGAGGCAGGGGGTCTGCATGTGTGTGTGTGTGTGTGTGTGTGTGTGTGTGTGTGTGTGTGTGTGTGTGTGTGTGTGTGTGTGTGTGTGTGTGTGTGTGTGTGAGAGAGAATATTTCAACACATATCCTATGCACCTTTGTGCTCTTACGTGTGTTTGAGTGTGTTTATTTACACTTATTTGTCCAATTACTTTTACATCTGTGTGTGTATGCGTCTGTTAGCGTGTAGGCAGCCTGGTGTATGGAAATGTTGTTTATGCAGTTGTATGCAAAGCAATTATGTTGACTTAATTGGGTTTGTTTATGTGGAGAGTGTGCCACCTCCAGTCATGTTTTACTGCTACTGTGGACAGACACACACACACACACACACACACACACACTTCTTGAAATAGCACACTTTCTACTGCGTGATTGAATAATGCGAAGTGTTTTCTTTATAATACGGGATGTCTATTCACTCTGAGTGTGAAGGACACTGTAGCAGACACATTTTAGTAATACTAACTTCACTCGAGCAGCACTTCATAATGTGGCATCATGAGCAAAAGATTACTTTTGGCACATAATCCGATTTCAATAGAAGTAAAATCTTTTACCGTAATCGTACAAATATGTAGTGACAATCATCACTGAACATGTACAGTTGAATTACGTCAATGTTCTGTGTACTTTCGGGCATGCTGCATTTCACATACATGATATATAACCACTGGATTTTTCATCCACAGCAAAGCACAACCAGTGCAGTTTGACAAAACAAACCACTTCCCCCTCGTCTTTCCCTCTCCTCATTGCCGCAGGTCTGAATCCAATGATAAAAGGTTAATTTGCCATCTCTCTCCGTCCTCTGGGCCAAATCAATCCGCCATAGTCTCTGTCTGCCTTTGTCCTAATCAGACCCTCAACTCACTATTGGATTTCAATGGAACAGGCGCAGCCCAAAGACCTGCACAGCCACCTAATCAATGAACCTCAAATGGCTCTGGTTTTCTATAGGGGATCGCTCTGGTTTTAATGCTTACATAAGGAAGTGGTACAGGGTCCAATGACTTGATATGTCCTCTGGAAGTGCATTTGTCATTTAGCTAATAGTGAATCGCAAACAACTTCATGTATAGTGATTGCGCAGGGCGCTCGGTGTGTCTATACATTTGGCGTTGAACCTTTCTAACTCTATAAAGACACACATCCAGGGCAGCCTCATTGTTTTTCTTTTGGCATTCAAACTACAGAAAACGTTTTTTTATTTGAACCAGGTTCCTTCTGTGTCACGAAAGAAATGCAGAAAGAAAGACAAAAGTGGTCCTTCAGTCCTCTATTGTTACAGCCGTTCCTGCAGTTTCCTTCCATTTTCAGACGCAAATATAGAAATATAAATCCATTTCTATTGTCCATTTTCTATGCGATTCATGCAAAACATTTTATTTTAACGTGACAGCTTTTGTTACAGCCCGTTGAACCTTTGTCACTTTAAAATGTGTCAAGTCAGTGCAGCATCAAGTGGATATCTGAATCTTCATGTCTTGACTTCATGTTGTTCTTCAGGTTCTGCAATGGCCCCACAGAGCTCTGGGAATGGACCAGAAGGAGCCCACCCGCCAATCACCCGCTCACCTATGGCTCAGGAGAAAGGTATGTGTGTATGTGTGTTTTACCCACTGGCCAGCATTTTGGCGTTTGTCTGGTCTGATGAATAGTGACAGATCATCAGTTTTTGACAGTTTAAAGTCTCCGAGGAGTACAGAGGTTGATGTCTGTACAGTGGAATGCTGTGTGTTCGCGTTCACGTGTGTGTTTATGACATGGGTTTTGTTTTAGTGAAACTTAGTGGCTCGCCCAAACAGAAGACCAAATGCATACATTAAAATCTCTGTATGTGTGCAACAGAAACCGTTTCCATAAGGAATCCAGTTCGTACATCACACTCACATTAAAAGAGTCCGTGGAAGTCAAGCTTGTGTTTTTCTTGTCTCTTGTTGTTTTTTTTACATTCCACAACAGGGGGGCATGAAGAGTAGAGATCATAAGAAAAAACAACTGAAATGTTGTATGTTAGCAAAGCTCAGAGAATAGCACCAACAAGGGTTGTAATGAAAGGTTTGAGGGAGCAAAAGATGTGAGCACAACTATCTAAACCAAGAATGTGGCTGGTGTGGCCCAATGCAGGGCTTTGTTCTTCTTTCTTCTGCTGTTCCAAAGTGAGTTCCTTCAGCAAGCGTACCACGCGTTACACGCCTTCCATATTCCTCTGCATTGTTGACAGCATGTGTCTGAAACTAACTTTTTACTGGGTGATAGTTGTTGTAGTTGAGTTTGAGCAGGTGCTCTCACAAAAGAAACACGCACGGACACAAGGTTTTACCATCATGCATCAGTTTCCAACATAGCGTGGCGTGGGGAACCGTGGTTTGGTAAATATGTAAACGTAAACAACTTATCCTTGACTTGGTTCAAGTCAGAGTGTGTTCATTTGATGAAGCCACTTCAGTTTTGCCCACAACTTGTTGCCAGAGGCTTGTAAAATGATTGCTAACCCACAAGCCACATGTCCCTGCCAAATCGGAAATTGTTTCCAGCAATTATGGCCACTTCTCGAGTATTACTACAAACAACAGAATTGCTCATTTAAAAAAAAAATAAAAATTGCATTCATACAACATTGCGAAAAAAACAACAACCTGAAAGACTGGGATGTAACCTTAATGGAATGACTGTGACGCTCCCTCTCTATCACCCACCCAAGAGAAGTTAACATGGAGTGAGTGGATGGATGAAGACAGAGAGAGAGCGAGAGAGTGCAGCACTATAAGAGGTTATTTCTCAACATGATGAAGTCAAGCCAGAGATTTAATGCTGCTCTCTAATGCCTGTAAACCCAGAGCCCTCCCCTGCCCAGTCTAGAACAACGCTGTGCCGGTTAACAGGGCTCCTAGTTGTTTTTGCTGTTTTTCCTAGCAAGGATTACCCACCCAGCCCCCACCAAGCAACACACGCCCCACTTTGCTCAAGTGCCGGCCTCCCTAAGAGCATCTCTCCACTCTTCATTTCCATAAATCCGCTGAATGTCCCTCCCCCCCCACCCCCCCCACACTGTCTCCCGCGTGCTTCGCTGGCTGCCTGTTGTTGTTGTCCGGCTGAGAGCTTCATTTGCTTTGCCAGAAAGAAAGAATGGTTTGTGTGTGTGTGTGTGTGTGTGTGTGTAGAGAGGGAACGAAGCAGAGAGAGAAATCCTTGAATGTGTTATTTGCTTTTAGCACTGTCTGCACAATGTTCCTCTCCCCATCCATTTTCCAGGCAATTTAAAGTGCGATATTACACACTGTAATTTTTTTCTCCTCCTCTCCAGAATCCCCTTACCCTAATGGAAGCAAAACATTACAATAATGTCCTCGCTCCTTAAACCCAGCACTCGCAGCCTAAGCACTTTCAGGCCCCAATCGCTCTTTCCCTCCATTGCTCTGTCTTTCCCTCCCACACTCACTTTCTCTCTCACTGCCTCTCTCTCTCTCACACTGCCTCTCTCTCTCTCTCTCTCTCACTCTCTCTCTCTTTCTCTCTGTCTTAGCCTCCGTCTCTTTCCTGCACACACAGACACACACATACACTCACACACACAGACATAGAGCGTTTATTGCTCTCTTTCTCCGTTATCTCCCCCCACACACTCAGAAACACAAATATGTGCACACATGTATGTGCACACAGGCATATAGTGAAAAACGCACACAGCATTTTTAAACCTTGATCTCTCTCCTCACAGTTTTTACTCGCTCTCTGAGCAGAAACAAGGAATTATACAAGTGTCAACTTGCACTTTCCAACTCCGTTGTTTCCCTAAACCCCAAACTCGCTGAAGAGCCGGTCTGTGCACGCCCATTCAACAAAGCGGATCGCTATCAAAGTTTACAGTCGAGCACACCCAATCCATTTACACCTAATCATTAAAACTGAATACCCCCCCCCTTACACAAACACACGCCCTCATGTTTTTCCCTCAATGGCCGTCCAGCGACCTTTCCCCATTCGTTGTGGATTAGGAGACCTTTCTGTGGGTTTTAAAAAAACGAAAGGGGCCGTCTTGAAAGAGCGAAGCCCGGGCGAGGATCGCTCCAAATGTCAATTTGAATGGTGGAGGCGAGTTTGGGCCTGAGAGGCTTTGACGCATCCATTGACAGAAGGTCTTAGAATAACATAGTAGCCATGGTCAGATCACCATCTTATTCTGTGGAGATAATTTACACACATGTGGCCCTTTTTTTCTCCTTCTTTTTATTCACGCACTGACCCCTGCACACTGACATACATGGCCCCAGCTTTTGCATGTGTACATACACCTTTAAGGTCGGGGATACACTTGACCTGTGCTTTCACCACTGATAAAGCTCACTAAGCATTGTGTGTGTGTTTATTTCTGCTCAGGGTTCCTTTTACATGTCAGCCTGTCCGTTGTGTGCATGTTTTGTCTAATACCTGCTCCATGCTGTGTTACTTACTGATGTGTATCTACGAGTAACGGGAGCCAATGCCAAGGTAGACGATTGGAAAAGGCAAGGTCTCTTTACACAAGGAAATTGAATGGATATCCCGGTTTAGAAAAATGATCAGTCAACATTTCGATTTTGCTGAGCAGGTACATTCACTGCACAAAGGACTCATTGGGTTTTTGGCATTTTATCAGCAAAGTGTTGACATTGCTTTTGTATGTTTATTCATGTGTTTCAGGGTTCATGTCCAACATGCAGAGGAACCAGGGTAGCTCTCAGTTTGCCTCTCCTCAGTCCGGACCTCCTATGTCCCCCCATCCCTCACCTGGGGGCCCGTTGTACTCTGTGGTGGGACCCTACTCCCAGAGCGGCCCTCCCGGCCCTTATGGACCTCAAGGATCACAGTATGGACAACAAGGTCGGAGCTGGTTTGCCCAAATTGCCATTACAACAAACTTGTTTTCATTGCTGCACTTTCACTTAGGAATCAAAGTTGATTGTCCATAAACGGAAACTCCTATTAAAGACCTGGCCTTTAGATCAATTGGGGTTTGGTGACATATCGACCACTTGCAGGACTAGTTAGTAAACTACTCTAGCCGACGAGCTAATCGCTAACATCGCTGCAAGCGCGGAACATACTATCGCTAATCAGGTCCACAAGCTTCTTTCTGTTTTCTTGAAGTGGATTTACTTACACACTTAGCAAATTCACTAATCTCCGCAAATCCGTTGAAATGACTTGATTTTGTTGTGATCATTTTTTCTATTTTAAATGCAGACGTGACCCTTAACACTTAATCATGCAGTATTATCAACAATGCTAACATATGAGATTTTTCATTTGAAGCAACACATTCATTTTTTGGACTATTCAGGTGACAAAATTACGCAATCACACACATACACACACGTTGTTAATGGGACAAAGTCAACACTAGTTTGAAATTGTTTTTATATCATGATTTCTCTTTTCTCATCTTCAAAAAGGGACCAGATTTAGCTGTACATTTGAGATACTGCTCCACATTGTGTTTACTAAAGTCTTAGCTAAGAGCACCCGAGTCAATAATCCATTGAAGACAGATCAAGGAGTCCTGGTTTGTAGTGTGACCAGAAGGTCCGTCTACCTCCATTAATAAGCAGCGGTGTTGACATTATCTCGGGGCTCCAATAAGAAATTGAGTCCTTGGAGCCTGATTCATTGAAAGACTATTCAAAACCAAAGAAAAGATAGAATTAGATTTTGCACAAGCTGTGACTCCTTTCAAACTTAACGATGAATTATTAATCATGAAAGACACTAACAGGCCCCGTGTTGACTTACTCCGTTGACTTTTACCTGACTTCAGTTTTGCGGAACAGCTTCTGCTTCCTGACTTGTCTTATTGGAGCGATGAATACACACACAGCGCTCATTCAGAAGGAGTCTGGCCTCAGATGGGGAAGCCACATTAGTCTTTTTTGATGACTCTTGGCCCCCATTTCACAGTGACATTGGGCCTTGACATCAGTGTCATTGGTTTCAAAGAGAGTTTGCTAATGAGGAATACAAAAGGACTCATTTTGAAAGACATCCTCAATTTCTGTCTCTCACTCTATCTGTCTCTCTCTAACACTCCCACACACACACACACACACTCCCACACACACACACACACACACAGATATAGTCTTCACTAGTCCTGTGTGGTGGGTCTCCCTGTGGGCATTAAAAACCCAGCTTCCTGAGGGTGTGACTCTCCGAATATTCATGAGACACTTGAACTCTGGACGGACCTCTTGGCCCTCCTCATGATAAGCTTATGAGGTAGCTTGAGAATGACACGTGGTTAGGTTTATCCGCTGAATCATGATGTCCAGTGGTTTACTTACTTTAGTAAAAGTACTAAATTATTACCATTTAAATATACTTAAAAGTGCCAACAGTAAAAGTACTCATTTCAGAATAACGTGAATAAATCGACAGACTCAAAACTCTGAGACTTTTAAAAAGAAAAGAATCGTATGTGTTTAAAAGTATACTGTTTAGCATTTCAATATATGTGTGCTAACTAACACAATTAAAATTATGTTTTAAGCCGAGCTAACTACTAAATCAGGCACATCAACCATCAATCCAAGCCTTTTGTGATACTTGAGGAAAAAACCGAATTAAAAAAAAAAAAGATTCCCTGAAATTTGGGGGAAAACTTTGGATCGATCTCTGTAATCGAGCATTCTTCGCTCACTTGTTTCCTCCAACGTACGACTCCTGGCAATCCAGCAAACGTTGACATCTGCTGTTGTACTTAGTTTTCCGCCATTGGCGACACACCAGATGAAACATTATGGTATTTCTTTGGTAAATGTGTGTTTCAACGTGTCCCCTTGATAAATGTGCCCATCCGTGCGTGTGTTTTCCAAAAGTTGCGTCCTCTCCCTCTCATTTGTTAATGTTGATTAATAGCCCTAATGCATTTGGTATTTGGTCTCCCTTTCTCCACCCACTCGTATCTCTTAATGTGACTTTGGCTGGGCTGACAGCCCAGTAAGCAGACAGAACAAAATAAAGAAATAAAGTAAGCAGACAGCGAGGCGGACTAGCCCGAAGAGGCTCTGGAGGCAGATGAGCATGAAATCTCACTCGGATGACAGGAGAGATGTTCCCATCAGAAACGCAAAGAACAGCTCAGGCTCGCTCTCTGCTCATCACACACACACACACACACACACAGTATATACATACTGATGTATTTGTACTCTCATTCAAATTGAATACACTTGCAACTGACCTGCATCTGTCCTGTATTAGTACTCTTGGATATTTCCAGACAGCAGTGCAGCAAGTACCCCAAACCCGTCAGGGACCCGTTTAGGTTGGACAGGGCGGACAGCTGCTGGTCATTGTTCGTAATGACAGCTCCATCTGCTTCCCTTCCTTCTCCTAAGCACACTAGCTAATTAGCCAGCCATTAGCCAACGCAGAAACGCACTCCAACGTTCTGAACTCTGCTCTGCTGTTTGTCTTGGCCTGCATGCCAATGCGAGGAGAACCCAACTCTTAAGTTGTGTGTGTTTGGTGTGCGACCCAAAATTTCCGGCAATCTTGCTCGCCACACACACATAGCACTAACAGTTTGAAGCTCGCCAAAGAGCATGTCTGGTGTTGTGTAAGGGAAGGCTGCAGCGCTGCTCTTTTATCAGGGGCTAATGACTGCAGTAGAGCTTGTGTAATCGACTATGTAAGCCCTTCCAACATACGGTTACGGTGATGCATGAGTTTGCAGGAGGATATGGCCCTTCTACAAACAATACTAAAATATTTAGTGCTTTTTTCCAGAGAACTTTGATTCCATGAGGCTGCTTCCTAGACTGTAGCCAAAGGTTTTCTTCCAGATTTATGCGCAGTGGAACCCTGCCAAAGCTTTCCCTCCCTTTTGCTGTTTTCTAATGGGGAGCTCTTAAAGTGACTGCCCAATATTTCCCCAAAAAAATATCTATGCCTCTTTATGTTCATGGCTGTCGTTTGAAAGCCCTCTTTATCCAAAGTTAAACTGATCTCGTACTGTGTGCTGACATCGGGCTTCTCAGGACTCAAATAACTCCAACAGCTGTTTTCAGGACATGCACTTGGACATGGTACATAGCCAGCATGTTGACAACAGTGGACACACAGACAGACGGGGGAGGAGGATCTCAGGCCATTACAGGAGAGAGATTTGGAGTCCGTCTCAGCTCTGCCCCCCCCCCCCCCCCCCCCCCCCCCCTTGAGGGGTTAAGCACTCGCTGGTAATGACCATGCCTCAGACAGCACTTTTAAGCCTTAGTGCCTTCCTGGAGCGGCAGTGTAATTCAGCCAAAAAAGCCAGCGCCTGGGGGAGGGAGTGGAGTTTTTCGGAGGAAATTGACAGTGTGTGGAGCTCGGCGGCCCCAAGGCGCACCCCCCCCCCCCCCCCCATCCCTGCTTAGGCTCAGACGCCCTGCCGGGGAAGGTGCTGAGGTGGCTGGGAGAGGACGTGGGAGCCTCAGGCAAGAGAAGACGCCGCAACAAAACTATCCATCCCAGCAAGTCATACATGTGTACTGCAAGAGAAACAGTTAGAATTAGGTTTTCAGTAAAGTAATGTTATTGTTACTGAACAGTACTGAATGACACTTTAATTTGCATCACAAGGGAAAAATAGAGGAGACGGTGTACCATAGCAACCACACTGACGGTTTAGAAAATGTAACTCTGAGTAAGATGGAACGAAATGAGTACCAGGGTGTCTTGTTCTTGTCAACACACTGCATTTCTCTCCCCAACCAAATCCGTCTTCCTCCAACCACTACCACATCGGCAAAAAAAAAAAGAAGTAAAATGGAAAAAAATGCTGTTTTTCATTTATTTTATTTGTGTTCATCCACATGTGGACACGGACAGCCTGACCTGCTGCTGTCCTTGGCAGCTCAAGCGTGCAGCCATGTAATCTGCGTTTCACTCCTTATTGATGGAGTTCACAGATCCGGAGGGCTCGCTGGCGCACCATCATACCTTACTCCACTGTAGCCGGGAGAATGACTGCCTCGGCTGTTAGCATTGGACGGTCCAGTCTGCTGAGGAAGCAGTAGACGGTAATCTGCTTGGTCACACTCCAGCTCTCCCGCAGGACTGCAAGGATTAAACCCGGCGCAGGATATAGCGTCCACCGAAGGCGTGACTGTGCCGGGAATTTCCATGTAATTGTGAACGAAGCACCACGAGCTCTCTTTCTCCTCCCCTCCACCATGCTATAAATACCAGCAAGACTCCCCGAAGGCACCAAGTGCTCGAGAAGCAGGCAGGAAACCGAGCCTGAGCCACAAGGACGTGAGAAGGGACAAAAAAAGGAATGACGTCCTCCTTGTCCTCTTTTCCTCTTGTCCCTCCTTGATTGGTTTCCAGAGTAATATGAGTTATAAGCTAACACTGAAAATATCTTTGAGCAACAGGAAGTGGGATTTCTGAGCATTTAGATTGTGTTTTTTTTCTCTTAAAGAAGCCACCAACTGCTCACAACTCGTAATACTCTATATGAAGGGTTATGGCTAAAAAAAGACACACTTTTGTATTCACTTCCTGTCAGAAGTTAACTTGAAGTTCAAAGTTAGGAGGGACATTAAAAAACTGAATTACTCTGACTCTTGCCTTGCAGAAACTTGATGACTTCTATCCGGTTCTATACAAAACTCCCATGACTTCCATATTGTCTTTTACAGCTAAAAATGCAGCGAATACATATTTTCAGTTCTATGAATTTAACACCATAGGGTGTCAATTTAGTCATGGACTAGGTTTACAATAATACTCGGGATTTTGTCAATTTATGTTACATTATATGTGTTGTGATTGTAGATAAATATATTCTGTGCTATCTGTTTTTTGGATCATTTGCCTCCACAATGATCCAACTTTCTCATCTGATGAAATCTGAATGGCACCGCCAAAGCCTTTAGAAAGCATAAATGACTCTTATGAAAACACTTAGAATTTCAGGGTTGCGCTCTCACTCATTTTAAAAAGTGGGTTAGTACACTGTCTGTCCTTGAAGAAGCACTTTGGCGCGGCACCAACCCTTCAGGAAGTGAATCATTTTTGTCAGATCGGAGCAGGACTCTCACAGGAAAGCTTAACATTAACCCAGTCCCACGGCCACTCTGTCTTTCCTTTGTCAGCCGAGGGAAACGTAGCCCACAACGAGAACATTTGGAACGGTAGTACGTCACGGCTGATAAGTTCTCTCGATGTAGCACACAAACCTCTTCAGTT
Source organism: Lycodopsis pacificus (assembly GCA_028022725.1). Taxonomy (NCBI): domain Eukaryota; kingdom Metazoa; phylum Chordata; class Actinopteri; order Perciformes; family Zoarcidae; genus Lycodopsis; species Lycodopsis pacificus. Next base: position 15,294,537 of record CM051701.1, on the reverse strand, counting down.
AGATTTGGCTTGGCATCTCACACCCCTCCCTCCTCCTAAAGTCAAATACATTCTCATGGAAACTTCCAGTAACTCCCATCTTTGGGGCTTTTAGCTCGTCCGTCGAATTTGGGAAAAGAATGCAGATTGTTCAAGTGGGACTTCTTGTTCTAAACCACTCCCCGGGAGGTGTGCTGAAGCCTCAGTCTGTCACAAGGGCCAACACAACCACAGTGTCCGCCCAGGCTATCGAGAATGTATGGCAGGCGGCCATGACACGGGGCTCAACAGCTGTCCAAAAAGGGCTGAGAGAGGTCGCTGACTGCGGCCTTGTTCATCTGTAGCAAACTGAGCCGAGAGGAAGGAAGCTGCAGGACACCGTTCCCAGGATTCTTTCCACAGCGTTGTAGGCGGTCGCTTGTGAGAGGAAGAAACATGGAAATGTGTCTTTCACTGGTTGCAAGGTCTCAGAAGTATTATATATGCGTTCACACACACACACACACATACACACATGTACTGTGCACCATACGTATCCTCCTGTGTTCGTTAGCAGACATCCTTTCTTCCTGAACGCTTCCCTATTATAGCCCCAAAACCCTTGACAGGTGTCAGCCGCACTCAGCTCACCGACTCACCAAAGCCTGCCCAGAAATAATCCTCTCCTTCTTTTCCCATCTCCCGCAGTAGATTTCATCACAATTTCTGGACAAATTCAACCGAAGCTGCTGACTTTTATGGGAAAGACTTTTATTTTGATTCAATATAAATCCTATCTCGGGGCTTGGGGGGGGGGGCATGAGTTCTTTCCCGCTAACTTCTGTCTGTATTGTTTCCCCCCCACCCTCTGCTGCTTCCTCTCGCTCCCTCCCACTGCTGGACTTGCAGGCTTATGTCATGTGGAAAGTGTCTTCACTGAAGCAGCTCGAGGACACTGAGAAGCCATTTCCATTTTGGTAGACGTCCCCCCGTCCCCCCCCCCCCTCTTGTGGAATATTGTCATTCAACTTTCCCTCGTCTGAGCGTGCAGAAAAGCCTTCAGGTTTTAAAGGGACTTGATCCCCTTTTCCAGACATATTCACAGAGGATTAAGCAGTGAGGCCCAACTAAAGCACCCTTAATCAAATCAAAATAAATAGCCCCCTCCACAATAGAGGATGCCACATTTGCCTTTCTATCTTGCGGGGGGGGGGATTTGTCCCAGGGAGGGAATCTCACAGTCAAAAGACCTGCAGAGGGAATACAATGCGATGTGCTCTGTGTGTGGGGCTGCACTGCCTTTACTGCAGTAGGTGTGTTTTAGTGGGCCTACATGTGTGTACATGTGGTCTTTGACAGCGCGGTGATTCTCTCTCAGCTCTTACTGCAGCTGGCGTTGGAGTCGAGCTTTGCTCTTAGAGCCAGAATGGAGGGGTTTAAGTGTGCCTTAGGAAAGCTCCTGGCATCGCGGTCCATGTGGCCCTCCAGGGCAGCAAGAAAGCATTTACTGCAGATTAGAGCTCCTTTCAAGTGTTTCACAAAGTCAGCCTTAAGATTGACAATTGTTCCCATGGCCATCCAGCAAACCTGCAGCTGTGGAAAATGTCGGCACACCCCACCACCATATCGTTTTTACGGCCTCCTCAGGAGGTTAAAGAGCTTATGAATCAGAATTTATTTTTGCTCTTTACATTCCACGTCTGTCACACGATTATTTTCTTGAGGGATGGAATTGTTGTGTGTGTCACTGTTGCAGGTATAACGGTAACAGCTGACAAGCGCTTGATGAACTCCATTTCCCTCAAATGAAGTGATACATAGCACCCTTCTGAGACTGCAGTATTTCACAGCAGCCATTTTGTGTCATTCTCGTAAGCAATCTATCAAATTCAAGTGAGATGTTGAAAGTCTCAAGTGACAACCAGTCATGTTTTACGTTTTAAATGACATAGTCTGTGTAATACCTACATTTTCAATGATTTTAGGCTCATTCCCATGTTGTCTTCTTCCAGGCAACTATTCTCGGCCCTCCAACTATGGCGGGCCCGCCAGCACCAGCTACAGCGGCCCCGGCCCCGGCATGACCAACAGCCAGGGGATGAACGCAAGCAGCCCCATGCACGGCCAGGGGCCCGGCCAGCCCATACCTGTAGGGCGCAGCCACGGCGCGGGCAGCCAGAACAGGGCGTACCCGCCCATGGCTCCCAGCTCCCCCAGCATGCCCCAGCCAGCTGGGCCCGGGATGGGCCCTCCTTCTTTGGGTAATTCTAACCGCAAGGCCCAGGAGGCAGCAGCAGCAGCTGCCATGCCGGGATCTGCCAACTCAACACACAACAGGTGAGAGCACAGCATGGACTCAGCTCTAATGACTTTAGTGAATCGTGTTTTTTTTTTTGCTTTTCTCACCTAAGTTTGTATATCGATAGCATATATACAAACGTGTGTGTGTATTTGCATATAATTCATTGCTGCTGCTCCTGTGCCATAATTGTCCTAAAGTGATTATTGTGTAAATATTATATTACGGCGCCATTCAAACAGAAATGGCCTGAACTCCTTTGTGGGACTAAGCCTTTTTTTTATTTCACCTGGAAATAGTGCAATGCTGGCAAGCTGCTCTATCTCACATCAGGGTCATCTGTGGGGAGGTGTGCTGAAAAGCACCACAGAGAGTTTCTGCGCCACAGCAGTCTTTTCAGACGTGAAGGCAAGAGTCGTTCTCAGGGGCTCCGCGCTTCTATGAGCCGTTTGCGGAGCTATCCCTATTTTCACACATCTCATAAAGTGCCTGACATTTTGATAGCTGGCACTATACACCAAGTGCCATTTGTTGCAGGAGGAGAGATATTGGTCTGTGAGCCGACTGTATGGGTTGAATACTGCACTGTCAAAACATAAAAGAGGAAAAAGCAAACCTTAGGTTTAACTGTGAAAACACCAGAGACAGAGGTGACACCAAGCACCTTATCACAAATACAAAGCGCTTTGATGCTATAATGGTATATATGAGTTAACTGATATTATTTTTCCGTCAGGGCTGGAGCTATGAATATATTGAGTGTTGGTAGCGTCGGAGACCAGGGCTGTTGTGGGATTGTGTGGGCAGTAAACTTTTCCTGAACCCTGCCGGGGGAACTTGTGGAAACATGGCCGTCTTCTGCGAGGAAGGGGGGGGGGGGGATTTATGCGCTTCCTCCAATCGGTGCGGGTTTCGCCTCTCCAGGCATTCTCCAGGCCGAGGTGGCGCTTTAACATTTGTCAATGTTCGTTCCCCATTTCTGATGGTGCATGAGGCAGGAGACTGTGAGCTTGTGATGATATTTCAAATGAAGTGTCTCTTTTTTGTCGGGGGGGTCCGTTGACGCCGATCTACAGGCGGCCTCCGTATGCGAGGTCCCCAGTCCAGATGCAGCCACCCCGACCCACCTCCACCCACTGGCCCTCACCCCAACCCGCCTCTGCCCGTCCACCACCTTCCCCTCCACTCAGACCTCACCATCCACCCATCCCACCACCCTCACATTCACAGCACTATAGGTAGGTCCACCACCCTCATGACACGTGTCTGTGCACGCCTTATATACCGTCTATATGTGTTTGTGTGTCGTGTGACTAAACTGAAGGGACCTCGTTCAGGCTAAACAGACCTGAAAGGGATCATGGTGATATTTCTCACGAGCTCCCTCTCGGAGCAAATCAAGAGGAGTCATCATTGTAATTGCCATCATCACCTTCAGCATCATCACTGTAGTCATCATTATCATCATCAGCACGTCTTACTCACTCTAACAGACAGTATGATGCATGGACACACACACAGACACACTCACTGAGCTTCAGATTGTCGTGTGCACTGCGTTGGCATTTTGCGGTGTAGCTGACAGTATGTGTGATTAATTACGTGCATCAGGGGGGCCCAGTGCACACACACACACACACACACAGCAATGCAAATGCTGGCCCAGCCATTAAGGGATGGCTGGGCTGTCAATAAGAAGTGGCATGACATGATCCCCACTGCTGGGACCAATCAGACTGACTGTCAGTCTCTCCTCACATTCACCGAGACACCGGAGAGGCGTCGCTGGCTGTGGCGCTGCTCTCTCTCTCTCTCTGTCTCTCTCTCTCTCTCTCTCTCTCTCACCTGTGCTGTTTCTTTACATATCTGTCTCAAAAGAGTGTTTTGTGTCTTCATGTATTTCTCCTCTCAGTGATCCATTTTGATTCGCTGTCGACTGTGAAAACATCCCTGGGTTTCTTGTCTTTGTTCGGTGTGCTATCTTCATATTTGGCACGTTGCTGTCATTATTGGGTGGTTTTTTTTTGTGTGTGTTTTACTGCATTGCAAAGGTCATATTTGAAGCAAAACGTCCAGCACAATGGCGGCTTTTTCTTTTGATTTTCCTTTGGAAATCTGTCTTTTCCCTCTCTGCTCAGCTACATTGGCTGTTGCTGCAGATGCTCACGCTAACGTCCAAAAGTTGTTCCTGTCTGCTGTCGCTCATTCGACCTCTTTCATCCCTCCCCGTCTGCATCTGTTCTCTCTCCTCCCACCTGTTTCACTCTTTTTACCAGCTCTCCCAACTCTATCGCCCTCTCCGTCTCCATGCGGCTCTGTTATCCTACCCAGACTGTTTTATCTCCCTCAGTCTTTCTTCCTCCCAATTTGCTTTTTGTTCTCCGCTGTCTCCAGCACAGCCTTGTTATGTTTTTCTTCCTCAGATCCCACTTTAGAACATCTGAGGGAGATCAGGAGAAAATTGGCCTCCGAAAACCTGCAGTTAAAGGCTCCAGTTCCCCGTTTGCTCTCCAGATCTCAGTGCAACATTCTGAAACATTCAGCCCTAGTTCTTCTCTGTCTGAGGAACAAGTTGTTAGTCGTAGCACATGTCTAGTTTCACTCTTTGATGCACCAAACCTGAGTGAACTGCCACAGCCGCCCGCTCCCAACCTTCCAAATCAGGGGCTAGTTAGCACCGATGTCATTGGCTGGTCTCTTCTTTTCTTCATATTCTTGAACACGTCCCTTTATTAAGTCTCCACCAATAATCCCTCTCCATCTCCACCTCTCATCCCCAATCTCCATCCAACCCTGGCTCACACACTCCCCCACACGCTAGTAGACACACTCCAGCTTCATTATGCTGAGTGAAAAGAATGCCAAATGAGCAGAGGAGGGCCACTTCTGGTCTCCCACTGCTGCAGGCGTGGGTCGTGATTAAATCTTCAGAAAGTGTGGCAAAAGTGGGTTTGTCGACTGGATTATTGGTTAATCAGTTGGATCGGTGGTTTAGGAGAAACCGTGTTGGCCTAGAGAGTTTTGGGCACCCTGTTGCTCTTCTAAAAGTTAACGTGAGCTGTGAAATACGTCTTTTATTTTAACGACAGACTCAGAAAATCTTCCAGAATTTTTTAAATCTAGGTTAATTCCTAATTTCAGAAATAGATGGTGGTCTTTCTTGAAATTACATTTGAGGGAAAATGGCATCAGTTTTATGAAAAGTTGACTCTTTGGGCTGCCAGTTGTCAGTATGATGAGCGTAAAAAGTCTGACATGTCATGTTCAAATAGCACGGACGTGTCAAGCCTGTCAGTGTGGAGGAGGTACACGTTTGTTTGGAAGAAAGGTGCGGTACAGCATTTTTTTTTAAGAGGCTGTGGATTGATGTTACGGGAATTATTTTTGGAAAAGAGAAGAGAACTGAAAGTATTAAAAGGTATAAGCTTTTCTTGGCAGCAGCTTCTGAGGACAGAATTGGCTTTTCAAATGACTTTCCAGCGCTGCCGGCGACACTCCACAAAAAGTTCCTGGAGCTATAGGAACGGGCTCTGTCGAAAAAATAAGCACTTAGTAGAAGAAGAGCAAAGCTCGAGAAAAAAAAAAAAAAAGAGCCGTAAATCAAAGGGAAATTGAAGGGAGAAAAATGTTGGAAGAAGGAAGAGGAGAGGAGAGTGCTCCAAGGCAAATCCTCGCCAAATAATTCATTTCTGACCTCCTTAGTAAGTAAATTTGCTAAATAAATAAGAGCAACGCTTGAATGTCAAGAACGAGTGATGCTGCCTGTGGTGCTTTGTCGCTCGCAGTCTTGGCAGTGTTGCGCAGCGCTCTGCTTTCATTAGATGGGCAAAATAAATGGCTTCTCCTCCATCTATCCTGAGCTGTTTGATGTTTGGGAAGGAGGGGAGGGAGAAGGGAAGAGTAGCTTTTCTCTGGATTAAATATGTTAAAAGCTGTCCTTTTATTTTTTTTTGTGTGGGGGGGGCTATTCTGCCCCCCCCCCCTCCTGTGTACAATTTTGTGTGTGTGAATTGAGTCAGGAGTTTGGAGGAGCTATGAGCCCAAGCTGCCCTGAGAACAGATTGGGTCCATATATAATTCATGGCCTCCAGCCGATCCACTCCATCCTTCCATCCAGCAGCCTCTCTCTGGCTCTTTTTTCTCTCACTTTCTTCTTCACACTCTTACACACACACACACACACACACACAATGCCAAGGGATCGATAGGGAGGGACGCTCAGCCATCACACACACTCCTGCAGTCCCAGCGCTTCTGCTGTCTCGTCCAGTTAGCAGCGCTGGGAGGCATCAGCGCGGCCTGTCACCACGAATGAAGGACAAAGGCGCTGCCACTTCTAGAGAGACACACCGTCAGCTGGTTGGCTGGCACCTCGTAACCATGGCATCCCCTTGGCAACAGCGCCCACCCCGCGCATGAACACAAGGACACGCTCAAACACACACTGTCACACACACACACGCACGCACACACACTCTGCCCACGGTGCGAAAGTGGCCTTCTCCGATGCCCTTCACACATGTGGACTGAATAGCAAAAAGAGAGAGGTGTGTGTGTGTGTGTGTGTGTGTGTGTGTGTGTGTGTGTGTGTGTGTGTGTGTGTGTGTGTGTGTGTGTGTGTGTGTGTGTGTGTCTTTAGAATTAGGGAAAAAAAACAAGGGGGAGAGTGAAGGACAGCCAGGCTAGAGTATTTAGATAGAACAAATAGAAAAACAATGGTAGTTGTCACTTTGAAGTGGTAAAAAAAACGACAATGTCTGTTTGTATTAATGCATTTCAGCTGTGACGTTCTGCCCCAACGATGTCTGGACCGGCCGAACAAACCAGAGTCCCAAAGCTGAATTTTCTTACATCTTCCCTGTATTGTGGTGTCAAAACTCTCACGCAAACTTTTCAAAAAAAAAAAAAAAAAAGGCAGAAAACTCTGAGAGAGTGTTTCCCTGTGCTGTTTCTATCTGTCTCCCTCCTCAGGCCACTCCTAAACAACAAACTGAGAGTGCACTGGCCTGATGGTGTTAGTATAGATGTTTCCATGTTTCTTACTGTGTGTGTGTTTGAGTGTGTGTGTGTGTGTGTGTGTGCGTTCCCTCGGCTCAGTCTCATGGAACACCGATTACCTCCAGCTCTGGGGCCCTGAGCTGAAGAAACGCCCCCCCATCGGTCCACCAGGGACACATACACACACCACTCAGGCTTCCTCTTGCCTTAATTTCCCTCCCTGCTTCTCTCTTTCCCTCCACCTCCCTTCTTTCTCTCCCTCTACATCTATCCCTCCTCTCTCTCGCCCTTCACTCACTCTTTCTCTCTCTCTGCGGCAACAGGATGGGGTTGTTTTTTTCCCCGGCACCAAGGTGCCTGAGAGCAAGATGAATGCCGTTTTGTTTTTTTTTCCTCCCCCCTTACGATAGCGGCACATGCATATATTAAGTGTGATTAAACGCTGTGCAATGCCTCCATCAAGTGCTTTCTAATGGGCTTTTTTATGACATGAATTAGTCATAATGGGAGAGTGCCACAGTTGAAAACCTCCAACCACTGTGTTGTTGTTGTTGTTGTTGTTGTTGTTTTTGGTATTTCACCATTCACACGAGAGCTTCTGCTTATGTTGCTGGGTGAGGGGCGTTTTTACAGTATGGATAAGTGAGGTTCTCTGGCATTTTCCAAACTTTTTTTTGCCTTTCTGGCTTAACAGCGCTCTCTTTTGTGGGAGTTTGCGTGCGGCGTACATTTTCACTTGCGGGGAAAGTTGCAACGATCAAAAGGTACATTTATTTCTGTGTCTTGACTCACACACAGCTTTTTAGGTAACACGTAGGCAGCAAACGAAGGAGTCTATATTTCCCCCATTATATGGAAATGGGGCCAGATGAGCGTGGATTTGGTGTGAGCTTGTTTCTTTGCCATGGAGCTCCCCTGTGCACCTCGGCCCCCATAGAGGGATTACATATGTATCATCAGCCGTGCTCTATGACTAATTACATCTGTGAGATGAGATTATGGGGAGGTTTACCAAGCCAATCCCTCCTCTTAGGCTATGTGTATCGGTTCCAACATGAGGTATTACACTATGTGTCTGTGTGAGTGTGTGAAAGAGAGAAAGATGCCAGTTAGGAGGGAATTGACTGACATAAATCCGGATAGAATGTTTCTTTTCGTCCACATAAAATGTTGTTGCATTTTGGGCCAAATACACCTCCTTGTGGTCTGCCGTTGCCTAACATTGTCTCTCTGATGTCTTCCTTCCTTCCTGCTTTCCTTTCATCCTTTCTCCCTTTAAATCCACCCTTGCTTTTACTGTCTTCCTTTCTTTTTGTTTCATCCTGCATTCTCAGTCCGCCTTCCTTTCCTCTCTTATGTGTTCAGTCGTTTAGGCTTCTGTCTCTCTTCATCTCACATGTTTGTTTGTTTTTCTCCCAGTCTCTCTCCCCCTTTTCTCCCAGCGGTCTTTTATATGGTTGTCCAGGAGATAATCTTGAGACAGCAGGAGACAGACCAAATTGTTCCAAACACGGTGTTCCCTTTCAGCCCCCATGTCACTGGCTTTGGCCTGCCTGGCATGCAACGATAGATGTTGCCTTCAGTCTCACACACACACACACACACACACACACACACACACACACACACACACACACACATGGATGGATGGCCAGCATTCAGCAGGTTGCAGATAAGCCCCTCTGATGTCACTTGCAACACCATGTGATGAGCCGCCTGAGACAGAGAGAGAGAAGAGAGGCTTAGGGAGGGAGATTGACTTCTGCTGTCACCATGGCAACAAATAACATGATCCTCTCCAAAAGCACACCTTAATTAGTTAAATTATGACTTGTGGGAGAGGGGAAGAGGTAGGGGAGGGGGATTTGTAGAGGAGAAGAGCAAAGAGCGGATGGGAGTTTTTCTCTTTTGATGCTGCGTGCTCATCTTCAACCTTTCAGAAGAGCGCCTTGTTTGATCAGGGATATGTTGTGTACGGTGCTTTCATTGTGACTTTCAGATATACATGCTGCTCAGTTTTTACGACAACAAATAGAGCAGTATGGCATGACAGATTGACAATTTTGTGACTTCTGTTCTTCGGCAGCTTTCACTGTGACCCACTTATCTCTTCCACAGCCTGTCATTACATTGTGAATCTAAACTGGATTCATCCCTACCGCCTCTACTAACGTCGTTCTCCTCGTTCTGTGGTAGGCAGGGCAGCTATCAAGGCCCCGGCCTGAGCCAGGCGAGCCCCATGGCTACCACTGTCCCCAACAGCCAGCCAACGGGAAACAACAGCTCAGCCATGGGCAACGCACAAGGTCCAGCCTACAACATGCCGCCTTCAGGTATACTTGCTGAATGCCGACCAGCAGAGTAATGGGTCTTTGTTGTCTCAGGGTTTGAATACTTCCACGCAGGTTCTGACATTAGCCAAACATATAACAGGGTTCAAACCACCCCATGTTCACTGAGGCATCGCAAGATGAACCTCGGGACTCATTCAGAGACAGATGGAGAGAGGGAGGACTAAAAGGGGCAAAAGATTCTAAAAGGCGAAGAATTCAAGAGTTACTTTCTGAGCTCTTACTTTCTCTGCTCCAGTGAGCAAAGATTAATGCGGTGCATCCCTTTTTCTTTCAGCCCTTCACCCAGCTGCATTGTTGTTAAATGCATCTCGGCTCTGTGGCTCCCGAAGTGAAAGGCACCTTTTATTCAAACGCAAATATCAGAATGCGTGACATTTGGAAAACTTCAAACGAATTAGAGCGCCACGGTTCCTCAAAACTCATCTGGTTTGCCCCTGGGCACGGTAAAAAGCCATTAGTTTTCCCACCGTGCTGCAGCACACAAGGGAAAAATCAAGAGGGGAGCCTCGTATTCAAGGAGCCCTTCTTTCTGTTAATAAGAAATATGCAGCTGGCACTCTTTAAGGACCTCAGCTCTTCTTCAATTAGAAACTTCGTGAAGGTACTCAAATGTCTTTGAAAGCAGGAACAAGTCAGCCAACATCTCCTTCCCACTTTGAATACGTGAGGTATTCAAAGTGGTGAAAAATGCTTTTTAAGTTTCTTTCACAATCTTCTCTTGGAGATGAATGGCTGGACAGACTTTAGAGGCCCCTTGAGAACACAGAAAGAAGAACATAATATTTAAACCATTTTACATGTCTGACTTTGCCTGTGACATCAAACAAACAATTACCCAGCAGCTTTTAGCACAAACAAAGAGGGCACTGTTCATTTTAGGGAGTTCAATCATATTGAATTGACTCTAATACAAAAACATGGCAAGTAAACATCTTCATTACATTGTGGTGAAAGCATACCAGCTGGGAGAAAGCTTTATTATCTTATATATTCATACTATTTATGGCCAAAGGACAAAGCGATATGTTTTTATGTTTTTTAATGTTTCCTCGTTCTTGTTGAAGGAGCCATGGGAATGTCGGGAGACGGGATGATGAGCCCAGATGGGAAATCGAAAACGGACGTAAAAGACGACAGCGGCCCGGCCAACGAGCCTCCCAAACCAAAGGTACCTCCTTGACCTTTTTCCTCTCGCCATCCTCCTTTGCAATTCCCTCTCTTCCTCTCTTTCTTGATCTTGCTCTCCTAATGAAGCAAACCAAATCTGATCAGCATAAGCTGCCTCAGCACAGTGGGCTGTTTCTCTGTTGTTTTCTCGCCATATTTAATGATTTGTTTAACATTTACCATTCCTAATGTTTTCCTCGCTTTGTTTTTTGCCCCCAGCCCTCTCTTCTTGCTGATGTTTTGGCAGCCCGAGCTGCAGAGAGAGAGAGAGAGAGAGAGAGAGAGAGGGGGGGGGGGGGCGGCTGGGCATCTGCAGTACACACACATGCGTGTACACACTTTCAAACACAACACAGAAATACAGTGCATGTATACACACACACACACACACAACACATGCATATTTATTTTATTTTACAAAAAGTCAAGAAGCCACGCACTGGCCTCTCCAGCAAGTCCACATACACACACACACACATAGACACATGCACCATCCTTCTCCTAAACAGTACTTCCTCAGTGCCTCACACATACACACAACACACACACGTCCCAATACACAATGCTGACTTCTCACTTTGCCCTACAATTGCAGCTCAGCTTGGCTCAGCACAGCAACAACAGAACTCTGCTCTTTGCTCTTTTCTACCCCCTCCCCTTGTTTTTGCTTAACAGCCCCTCTCACACACACACACACACACACAGGCGTGCACAAACAGACTCACACGCCTCCATCACATCCACTACACGTCTTTTCCCTCCAAATCCCTGTCTTTTCTTTTGCTGATTGCGATAGTAGGGCCTTTTGAATTATTTAAGGCAGTCAGAGCAGCCAGAAAGACCCCGAGTGCTCCCAAAAGAGATGATCTGTTTGCCAGGAGAGGGAGGGCGAGTGAGAAAGAGAGAGAGATAGGGAGAGGGAGAAAGATAAGGTTTTGCTGACATGAGCATTCTGTACACAGACCAGAAGCACTTGTCAAGCTGTTGTTCCCTCTTTTGCAGTCTCTTTTACACACACACACACACACACACATGTATGCGCACCTACACAAGACTCACACACTAATGTGAGCTAACATGGAGTGATTTACACAAAGTGAAGCGCACACACATTTATAGACACAGACTCGTCATACTGATCTGCATGCATTTTATATCGCTGGCATGTAAACGCATGCATTTATGCATGCAGACACAATAGCAGTAAGACATGCTGAATCTTTCACACACACACTTGCCGTACTTTGGCTATAGGGCTATTTTAGACAAAAAGTAACTGAGTACATGCAAGTATGCAAGTACTGCACTTAAGTATTATTTTACGGTGCTTGTACTTTACATGAGTAATTCCATTTTATGCTACGATACATTTATAATCCACTACATGCAGGAAAAAATTGACCAGCCACAAATGCATGAATAATTATAACATAATAATATGTGTAAAAAAGTACAATATTCCCCTTTAAAATGTAGTGAGGTACAAGTATAAATAAAAAATACTGGAATGGAAATACCTCAAAATTATACTTAAGTACTCCACCTCTGGTTCCAAACTCATGCATATCAACACAAACACACACACACACCTCCGTATGTTGGTGCACACACACACACACACACACATATGGACTCATTTTGGGTCATCTACCGTTGCAAACTTGAGCTATGACCACATTCTTGTTGTGTGGGCAGCAGTAGAACACACCGTTGTGCTATACTGATAGCAAGGAGGTGGGTGATGGATGCCTTTTTACAAAGAAAATGAAAGTCCTCTTCTTCTCTCCACTCCTCTCCAGCTACAGGACGGCTACAGCAACAATAACAGCAGCAGTAGCTCCCAGCAGTGTGTGTCCCAGCCAGCCACGCCAGGCAGTGCCCTGCCCGTGCCCTCCCCCCTCTCACCCAGCCCCGCCAGCCTGTCCTCGTACCACGGAGACGACAGCGACAGCATCAGCAGCCCCCCCTGGCCCCTCAAGACCCCCTCCAGTCCTGTAAGTACGAGAAGCTCAAACACGATTGGATGGGTGGATGCGTGCATTTACTGAATAAGTACAGGAATTACATATAGACACAGAAACCAAACCAAGCGACTTAACGATCAGTGAAACAATGTGAATTTCCCTTTATGGACAATATCGTCCGCTTAAGCTGTTAGTTTGATTGATTCGTGTATGACTGAAGGATTATTGTGTAATTACATGATCAAAAGCTGGTTCTTAGACCACAGAAGTCTATTGGAACCTGGATTGAAGCCAGACATGACTGCGAGAGATTAAACTTTGTCCTCCAATTTGAATTTGAGGGATACGAATGTGCTGTGAATGAACTTTGAAGTAAACACAGGCTGCACACTGAACAGAGTGCTCTAAAGAAGTGTTTGTTTTTGCTTGGTCATTCAACCAAGGTCATTCATTCAACCTTCAGGATGTGTAAATATGGGATGAAACTTTAATGATCCTCATGGGGAGAGTGAGTTGTTGTAGCAGAAAACAGCAAAGAAAAATAATTGTCAGAATAAACTATATATCAGAATGTGTAGCATATACTGAGCAGGAATTCCTCAAATTTGCATTTTTAGAGTGATGTAAATGATGTGTCCACAGAACATGAATGAGCATTTTTGGGAAAAACCACATATAGTTTACATTTTATATATATGATAAACATGTGTATAACAGGAATGTAGTGTATAAAAGGTCACTTTCTTACATTTATTTTACCGTAAGCCATCTGCATCTCTCACCAGAAAGTCAACCCGAACTCCTCCTCCGTCAGTGGGGAGCGAATCACGCGGCTGTTTGAGCTGGGTGTGGAGCCGGAGAGGCGGGTTTGGGTGGAGCGATACCTGACCTTCATGGAGGAAAGGGGCTCGCCGGTCACCCAGCTTCCCGCTGTGGGCAAGAAGCCGCTGGACCTCTGGAAGCTCTACATAGCTGTTCGGGAGATTGGAGGCCTCGCCATGGTAACGTTTAAGGAACACACTCAATGTCACAAAATGTTCGATTAGATTCTACTTCACTGCCATTGGACAGGAGTACAGATACTGAGATAACAGACAAAGAAATATTCTGCGCAGGAACCTCTACAGGAAACTTGTATGATTCTGCCCTTGTGCATCATCTACTTAATATTCTCCAGCAATGTGCAGTGAAGCAGCAGGGCATATGGTGAGCTTGTAAAATGTTGAGAGACGTACTCAAGAGAATGACATAAATCTCGGGGAACCCGTATTCCTGAAATATCACAATACTTGTGTTCTGGGAGGACTCCATGTGTCGTGATAAAAATGTACAACGTATATAAAGCTTTACATACTAACGGTAGCAGGATTTACAGGAAACGGCAAACACTACATTACCAAAAGAATGTGGACAACTTTACACCTTTTTATTCCAAAGCCGTGGGCATTTCTATGCTGCTGGAATAGCTTCCACACTTGGAACCCTTCACAGCTTTGCTCTCATTCAGCCACAATAGTGAGGTGAGTGAGGTCGATCTCTTATGTTGGGAAATAAGGCCTGACTCGCAGTCAGTGTTCCAGTTCAGCTGGATGAATGGGCTTGAGGTCAGGGCACTCTGCAGGCCAGTCATGTCATCCACACTGACATCTGGTAAAAACACATTTCTTTATAGTCCTTGCTTTATGCCTTAGACATTGTCATGCTCAAACAGGAAGTCAGCTTCCCCAAACTCTGCTGTACTTCTGTCTGAAATATTTTTTTATGTCGTAGTATTGGGTTTTTCCCCTAATTAGAACTGAGCACCGATTAGCTGTGGTCAGGGGTGTCCACATACTTGTGGCCGTATAATGTCGTACTTTTTTGCTTCTAGTATGTGCAATACTCAAGATTGACCTACAACTCTGTGGTTGTATAGTAAGTAGAAAAATATTAAGTGCACAGCCTTGGAATTAATTCGATTAAATTCAGCAGGCTGTGGTCTACCATACTCCAGGCAAGATGACAAGTGTGTGGCTGATGCTACGGGGATCCATTACGAAATAAGGAAAGCGCATGAGCACAGTTGTGCACAATCATTGTGATCAGTGATCCTCATTTGACTAATTCATGTCTTGTCTGCCCCCTTCCCGACCCTCAACCACTCAGGTAAACAAGAATAAGAAGTGGCGCGAGCTGTCCACCACCTTGAACGTGGGTACATCCAGCACCTCCGCCAGCTCGCTCAAGAAGCAGTACATCCAGTACCTGTTTGCCTACGAGTGTAAGATGGAGAGGGGAGAAGAGCCGCCGGCAGACAGCAGCAGCAGTGGCAGCAGCGTGGCTGGAGGGGACAGCAGGAAGCAGGTCAAGATCCAGCCACCCTCACCTGGTAAGGCCTGATAACAGACTCGTTCACTGGTTTTTCTTTTTGGTTTTTTTCACCACTCCGCTCTCCCATCTGTCGGCAGCCAAACAACAGGTGCTGCTGATCAGACTACAGGTGTCAGGAATCTTCAGAGGACGAGTGATCTGTAGTCATGACGATGTGGCGCACGACATCACCACAATAAAGGTTTTGCCGCTGAGTCGGAAACATCGTAGTGATGGTAGCTGCCATGCTAGTTTCTTGGAGGACTGGGAACTGGCAGACATATTAGTCGCAGGTTAGAATAGAATAGAATATAATATAATAGAATAGATTAGAATAGAAAAGTACTTTATTCATCCCCAAGGGGAAATTTGTCTGTGGCAGCAGCAAACAGGGTTATAAAATAAAATATTGGGTATGGAAAATTCACACTACCGGTATATACAATATAATAAAATAACAGAGCAGGACCTATTAAATTTAAGAAAACAAAATAAAATTGTACGGTTGTGTCGTTTTCAAGAGTCAACTCATTCGGCCTAAACAAACAGTGTCATTTGATTTTGCAGCTTATTAGCTGTTGAATAAAAGGTAATGTTATTGTTGCGAGCTATGTTATGCTGTGCACATCAGAAGATTTAAAATAGTGAAGTGATTCATTAGAGCCAAAAACATAAATGAACCATGTCTATCCAACACTGCCAAGACAGTTCATAGAGGCACTGACAGTCAGAGGGTCCGTTTACCCAAAATTACAATTTTGAAAAATGACAAAATCTACGTTGCAGATACCGCCAGAGCTTAGAGAGAAAATGTCTTCTGTAATTTGAGCGAATCAACCCTTTAACAACTTTCAGTTTCATGGCCAGCCAGTGTCTGCTATTATGAAAAACAGTATACATGAATACACCTTAAAACCCAAGAGACATTTGTGGACATTAGCACTGTTTTGATGAGACGGTTCTTAGTTTAATGAAGTTGAGCTACGATACCATCAGCACTTGCACCTCAAACCTGGGACATCGCCTTTATTTGATTACAGTGCTTGAGAGGTTAAGTAATATTGCTTTGGCACAGCACCACAACACAAAGGGTACTTTTTGTTTGCGTACACATGCCTTTTCACACCGAGTGTCTCCGTACACAATTATGACGCGAGAATCAGGAGAGAAGAGGGAAAGAGTCGGAGCGATATAGAGCGGTAAGGTCATGTCTCTAATTTGCAGCGGAGATGAGAAAAGTGACCCTGGCTTTTAAATAGAACATCAGAGCATCTCACCTGCCTGAGACACTGCAGATTGCTTTTCCTGGTGGGTGAAAAAGAGCATCTGCCTTCATTTGCATATACACACACATGTGTACAGTACACATAAGCCACACACACACACACACACACATATATATAAACAATTCATATTCCCTCTTGCTCATAACACTTTATAATTCTCAATTTAGCCCCCTCTCATCTATTCAACGGGACCTAACCACGGCAATTTCACAGAATCTCATTTTGCCCACATGGGCTGATGGGAGCACGGTACACGTAATCAGAGATAGCGGCTATATTGAGAAATATGGAAAGGTCAATACTTGAGATGTTTGGACGGCCTGTTGGTTATGCAGCATTAAAGTGCAAAGTGCTTATGCTGCAACAAGTGAGATCTGCTGCATCATTTTTAAATCACCTGCTCATGGGGTGGTCCTCATGATATACAGCTCGTACTGCAATACCGATGGCAGACAAGAACATTCAAAAAAGTATTCTACATGTGCTAAAGTGGATTTAAAACATACTTATTTTGAAGGGTGATTTCATAGTTTTCATTCTTTCCATTAAACTCACCAAGTTAACTGCTGACATCAGGGGACACAGCAACATCGGTAACAAGAAGTCTGACGGGAGAAACACAAGCAGTCAAGTCTGTCGTAAATCTTCGGATTAGCTAAAACTGAACAAAGAAGAGACGACATATAGGCAAACAGTCAAATGATCACCCAAACTACCTGTTGTTAATTAACCTCCACCACAGTTTACAGCCAGACTTCCTGGTTCAACTTAACCTGTGTACTGTAGCTGTGAATGATTCAGCCATGACCTGTGCGATGACAGAGTATTATTGTGGTTGAATCAATCAAATGATTCTGTATTGTCGGCATTGTGAATTTTTCCACCTCAAAGAAATGAATATATGTAATTTGATGAATATGAAAGAATTGCGTCGAAATACGAGATAAATTGTCTGCTGTGCTGTTTTTGAAATCAAACTTAATTCATGGCAAGATATCCCAGGAAACCAGGGCAAAGATGGACATATTCCTGTGTGACAGGAGAACGTTCGACCTTAATCTGGCTGCTGTTGATTGTGCTTTGAACCGTACAATATTATCATGACCTACAGAAATGATGGTCAAAGCTGTTACAATACGACCGAAGTGGTAATAAACCATCATTTTCCTTTAAAGGTGTGGTCTTTCTGTTGTGAAAAGTGCTGAATACCAAGCTTGAAAACAATGTCACCCATTTCCTTTCCATGCCTCTGTTCAGTCTAGTATCTACGCTTTCCTGCTCCAGACTGCCCTACTGACACCCTGACAGCTTATATAGACTGACAGCCCAGTGATGTCACTGAGGGAGCTTGTCCGGCGGGCTGGTGGGGGTGGTGGGGGTGGCGGGTTGCAGAGGGTTTGTGTGTAGTTGTGATGGGGGGGGGGGGGGATGTGTGGAGTGATTAATGAGGACTGGAATGTAGAACGTAAACAAACTCGACCTCGCCGTCACCTTTCATTCACAAAATTGGCTCGGCTGACTGACTCCCCCCCAACCACCACCACCACCACCACCACCGCCACCACCACCGCCCCTCTGGATTATGTCACCCACTGACACACACACACAGCCTCTCGTGAACACACATCAAACGTCAGCCCCATGGCTTTTGCACACGCACTTTTTTTCCCTCATCGCCTGCTCTGTCATTGGTCTCTCCCTCTGAATGTGGAGCAGAGGGCAGTTGAGTTCACGCTCTCCTCCACCTCCCCTCCATCTTCGTAACCCCACTGCTTGGTATTATGTATCTGTCTGTCTGCCCACCTGCTCTTGAGGAATGGCAAACCTGTTAACCCTCGCTAACTCCACCATTGTTTGCACTTCTCCGTGTGTGTGTGTGTGTGTGTGTGTGTGTGTGTGTGTGTGTGTGTGTGTGTGTGTGTGTGTGTGTGTGTGTGTCTGAAGCATATCCCAGGAAGTGAAGAATCCCTAATGCTCGCTGCCCCTTGCTTGCCCTCTCTTCTACCTCTGCTCATCATCATGGCATAACTCCCCCCTCTCTCTCTCTCTCTCTCTCTCTCTCTCTATCTCTCCATCTCTCTCTCTCTCTATCTATCTACCTATCTCTCTCTCTCTCTCTATCTATCTATCTATCTATCTACCTATCTCTCTCTCTCTCTCTATCTATCTATCTCTCCATCTCTCTCTCTCTCTATCTATCTATCTATCTATCTACCTATCTCTCTCTCTCTCTCTATCTATCTATCTATCTATCTCTCTCTCTCTCTTTCTCTCCTACTCCTATGATGTAGAGGCAGGGGGTTATTATTATTGAATAATTCAGAATTAGCATGAATCTTTAAAGCTCATGTCTTTCTTTCTTGTTTTTCCTGTGGAAACGTGCGGTGCAGGGAAAGGCCACAGAGGCTGTTCCAGAGAAAGTCTTCTTACACTAAATGCTCATTAGGATACTTTCATAGTCTCTCTTTTTAGTCTCCGTCTTTGTCATCTTTTAGCCGGAACGGTCCACGTTTTTTATTAAACCTGCTTCTGGGAATTTGCATCCCTTGGTTTTATCTGGTTGGCGGTTCTTTGTGTGTTGGGCTCTTGTTTCTTGGCACTCTTAGAATTTTCTAGTCATCTGAACTGAGAAATTCACAGAAACATGGTGTCATAATAAGAGAGCACACTAACCCAGTTTTTAACCTCAGTTGGAGTCTCTCTGTGTGAGGGGATGTATTTCTTTCTAGAAGAAAGTTACAAGCATGTGCTTTCTCAAGCTCCTCACTCATATTTAGGGGATGCTTGCTGAAGTATTAGCTTGCACATAATTTGACTCCACCCAATATGTACACCATATATTCTTCAAATACATGTGTGCCCCCCAGCTTCGCCCTCCGCATGAACCCGTCATCTAGTCTATGGCACGCCTAAAAACAGCCAGATAAACCATCTTTAAACTGCTTCCAATTAAAGAGCGGTGCTACTTTTCATTGGCCTCTGTTAAACAGTCTTTCCGTCCTCATCTTCACTGCCGTCGTGGAGGCTGTTTGCTTGAGCTCAGGTCTCATGAAGGGTAACACTGTCAGTGCTTTGGCCTTAAGTCCAAAGTTATCTCTCTAATACAGCACCTTGCTGCAGCGAAAAGCCCAGTTTGGCCGCTCTGACTCAAACCGGCTTGAAGATCCTATCTGAAGACACGGGAGCCCTGCGGTCTGAATGTGTTGCCGTTTTTACTGTGGATTGTGTGAATCGTCCAGCTATGATGATAATAAAAAGGATACTTGTGTCTTCCAGCTAATTCAGGCGGCTCCCTCCAAGGTCCACAGACGCCCCAGTCCTCTGGCAGCAGCTCGACAGCAGAGGCAGGAGGGGATCTGAAACCCCCCACACCTGCCACCACCCCCCTGGGACAGGTCACACCACTGGCCCCCAACAGGTACCACACAGACGTACTGCACTGTTAATCACACTACCGCAGGACTGAGGTGCTGCTGCTACTATTACTACTTACATTCATGCTATTGCTGCCTCTACCACTTCTGCCACTATAGCAGTTCTTCTTTATTTTCTGTGATCAATTTTGTAAAAACAAATTGCAGTGTGATAGTTAGCACAAAATGTTCCTTATGTATGAACATATACAACTATGGTGTGGTGAAGCAGGATTTATCAAAAAGACAGAAATCTTTATATGCACCGTTATGTTCAGATACAACATTAACATTAGTTTTAAGGTTATTTAGGTGAGATTGAAGACAACGTTTACGTTCTGTTTTGCTGCTCTTTATATGATATTTAAAGGCTTTCATTTTTTAATTTTGCAAAATGTTCCTCATCTGCACCCTGGGAAAGTAGACAATGTTGATTTTGTTTTTGTTTTATTTGTGATATTATGTGTGCAAAGTCATATAACATAACAGTTCTCGAAATAAATCTACTCAAGTACTCTTCTTAAGTTTTTGAGGTGCTTGTTCTTTACTTTAATATTTTTCTATTTTATGCTACTTTATACTTTTTACTCCACAACATATATTTGACACTTACAACTTATGTTTAAGGTCAAGGTTTTTACAAACAAACAGTTCATAAAATATGATGAATTGTTGAAGAGATTACACTAACAGTATTTAAAGTCGTTTGAATTGGCTTTACTTTAACCAACTACAACATAAATTCCTGCATACTGGGCTACAGTAATGCATCAGTAAAAATAATCCAACAATATATTATCATACAAGGAGTGCTTTTAGTTTTAATAGGTGCATTTTGCTGCTGATACTTCTTTACTTTAACCTGAGTTATTTTGAATCCACCACTGACAACAAACAACTATTTTATGTAATATATGAAGTATTTTATACAAAAATGAAATGTCCATCACTGAAACAATTTAAAACGGGTTTTTTTCCCTTCAAAATAAGAGCATAGAGTTCCTTCACAACACACATCAATGTTTTCAGTGTGTGCAATCCATGGCTGCTCCTCTTTCACACTGTTTCCATCTTCTCCCTCTCTCTCTCTCTCCCTCTCTCTCTCTCTCTCTCTCTCTCCTCGCCTCCCTCCGTCCAGGAGCAGTGTGAGCATACAGGACCCCTTCTCGGAGGTGAGTGACCCGGCCTTCCAGAAGCGTGCTGCCTCCCTGCCCCCCTCAGCTCCTTACCAGCAGGGCCTCAGCATGCCAGACATGATGATGAGGATGCAGTACGACGCCAAGGACCCCTTCGCCGGGATGAGGAAGAGTGAGTGAGGCACACGCTGTGACACCCTTTTTCCCAAACAACAAGCCCCAGACATGTTATACCCCATTTTGAGACGTATGTGAATAAACTGTTTTTCAGGCCGACAAAACCATTTTAAGAAACTATTTTTGCATTGTCGACTTCATCTTAAAAACTTACATGGCTCTTTGTCAAAATTGTTCTTTTGTCATTCTCGTCGGTCTAATTCATTGTCTAGTCAGGACAGATGTGTGTGTGTGTGTTTTACTACTAGAATTATGAAAGGAGATGAAAAGTGTTTGTTACGCCACGCATCCCTTTACGGAAAACATCTGATGTCCTCGTAGCTGAGCATTTGTCTCATCCTAACTTTGCTCATCCTTTTCATCCTCCCCGTATTCAACCTTTCATCCTTCCCATCCTGCTGAGAAGCACCTGTTTCGACCAACTGGTGCGGTTTAGTTTTGAGAACAAACAGTAGTTTTTAGAAAGGATGGAGGCGCCTCTGAAGGCTGGAGAGAATAGAGTCTGAATGAATAATGTGGTGGATGTTAGCTGCATAACAACAGTTGCAGCCTCAGAACAATAGATTTAATCATGTGAAGTGGTGAATATTCATGGAGGAATGCTGCCACCTGGTGGTTAGTAGGACACTATGCGTTAGACAATATTTTTTAGCTTGTTGCCTGTAAAGATCTTTTTTTTCCTTTTTCATTTTGTCTATGTTGATGCATTCACTGTTATATAAGATAGTCGGATGCATTTGCCTCATTTGTTTTCCTCCTACGCAGTGGCAGGAGCTGATCCCTACATACCAGGCCAGATGCCCGGTGGTGGCATGCAGGACATGTATGGTCGACCCCCGTCAGCCTTGAGCATGAGCCAACGGTCGCAGTATCCATATGGGCCGGGCTACGACAGGAGGTAGGCACACAAATCAGCAGAAGAGGGTGGTGAACCTGTCGTATCTCATTATATCTTTGGCATTTCCCCAACATGAGCCCGAGGGGCCACTGTAGTTTGGATGTTTAAAAACATATGTTTACAGCAGATATTTTGTCAGAAGCATTAAGACTTTGCTGTTGTTTGATCCTCAGACCAGACCATGTCATGGGGATGGAGGGGAACATGGGTCCCCCTGGGAGTCAGAACAACATGGGACCTTCGAACAGTGAGGGCAGCATGTACTCGCCCAGTAGATACCCTTCACAGCAGAGGTCAGCACCCATGTGTGTAGAAGAGTCTATTAGAGTACACTTGTGGTCAAAGCAATAACTTACATGTATTCATGTTACTTTGCTGGTCATTTTTTAACCAGCAAGGGACTTATTCCTCTCCTCCATTCTGTTTCAGACACGATGGCTACAGTCAGCAGTATCCCAGCATGCCATATGGGATGCATCCATCTGGGATGTACCCTCAGCAACAGGTGAGAGACAGAGATGTAAATAAAGCAGTTCTACACAGTTTACTGTGACTTCACAATATATGACAGCCTAGTAAAACTTTAAAAGACTAAACCCATTTTAAACAGGAAATGTCCAAAGATGATGACAGTTTAACCTACAAATAATGTACTGTACGAATAAATTATCATGTCAAATACTGAGTTGTATATTTCTTCCCAAAGACATTTTTGCCCCATTTATGCTTTGTTGCATTTTTAACGTGGCAAAAACGTTATTAAAAAAGGTTTTTATTACTATTATTTATTTTTATTATTATAGAATTCCACTAAAGCAGTGGAATGGCTGTGTTTCAACTAACTATCTACACATTTGCTTCAGCAGGGCTACAAACGGCCCATGGACGGCATGTACGGCCCCCCACCCAAGAGACACGAGGGCGACATGTATGGCATGCAGTACGCCAACCAGCAGCCGGACATGTACAACCACTACGGCGGTGGGTACTCAGGCCCTGAACACAGACCCATCCAGGGACAGTTCCCTTACCCCTACCCCCGCGGCGACCGCATGGCCCCCTCGGGTCAGAGCCAGCACAGTATGATGGGTGGGGGGCCCACTCCTAACCATGCCGCCGATGGCCCCAACATGTGGCCATCCAGGACAGAGCTCGGCTATCCCTACCCCAACAGACAGGGGCCGCCATCGCAAATGCAACCTTACGGCCCAATGGGCAGAGACGACATGGACGGACGGCCGGGGCAGGAGCAGTGGCACCGTCAGTCTCCCTACATGTCATCGGGAGGCATGGTTCCCCTGTCCTCACGCCAGCCATCTTCTTATTCCAACTCTCCATCCATGGCCAACCATCTGTCCAGAGCACCCAGCCCAGGAGCCTTCCAGCGCTCCATGGACTCTAGGATGTCACCCAAAGCACCGTTCATGTCGCCCATGAAGATGCCTAAGCCTGGGATGACCATGATGGGCCCACAGGGAGGTGGGCCCCTCGGTCACTTTCCTCCCAACCTCAGGCGGGACCTCAACTACCCACCAGGATCAGTGGAGGCCTCAATGCCGATTCTCAAGCCCAGACGCAAGCTCACCTCCAAGGACACTGGTGAGATGCAGTCACATTATTTCATTATTTACTTTTTTGACTAGGGCTGTGAGGTGGATGGGTTGGCAAGGCTCTTTAGAAGATGCATTCCTGACTATTTTATCTCTGTCTTAGATGAACAGCTAAGCCTACTTTTCAGGTAGAACTAGCACAACATGAGGCACATTTTATGAAAGGAACTACAATGATCTACTCTGTTCAGTGTCCCATTTCATCATTTGGACCATGTCTGATCACCATTTTTTTTTTCTTCCTGGTTCCAAAAATCCTGCTGTTTTGACCCTAGGAACGCCTGAGGCCTGGCGCGTAATGATGTCTCTGAAGTCCGGCCTGCTGGCAGAAAGCACGTGGGCCCTAGACACCATCAATATCCTGCTGTACGATGACAGCACTGTGGGCTCCTTTACCCTCTCACAGGTAAAAAACTATTTCATGACTACGCCTCCCCGCTGACAGAGAACTCATTCAGCCTGCATGGAGCGCGCTGTAAAAGCATGACAATGCACTGTGTCTCTTTGAACTCGATCTTCCAGATGAACCTTTGTCTGTAGTAAAGATCTGTACAATTCAGTAAAGGGGAAATATTCAGAAGACCATTATGTCACTATGTCGTACAAATTATCAAGATATTACAAAAAAAAAGTGATCAGAATTAGATTTCTTTCTTCTTAAGTTGCTGACATGAATTTGATCTGTGTCTGAACAGTTGCCAGGATTCCTCGAGCTGATTGTGGAGTACTTTCGCCGTTACCTGATTGAGATCTTTGGCATCCTGGAAGAGTTTGAGGTGGGGACAGTGGCTCAGAAAGGCCTTTTGAACCCTGCTGCTAAACAGAAAGAAGAAGTCATCCCTGACCAGGAAACGGACTCCAACGCCCATCCTGAACCTGAGTCAGCTGCGGCAGAAGAGGAGCAAGCAGGAGGCATCGTGGAGGAAGCTCAACCCATCACTACCGCTGAGCCAGAGTCAGCTGAGGTGAACACGGAGAAGGAGGAGTCCGAGGTGAGCATAAAGAAGGAGGACAAAGATGAAGAGGACAGAAAGAATGAGGCAAAAGAAGAAGAGAGTGAAAAAGGAGCAGAGAGTAAAAAGGAGTGTGTTGACCAGCCTGTTACAGAGCTAAAACCGAAACTCAAGCAAGCTAGTAAATATGATAAGCTCCCCATCAAGATTGTCCACAAAGAGGACCTGATTGAAGACATGACAGAGCACTTAGGCTACGTCACTGAGTTTGCTAGCGGCTTGCTACACTGGCAGGCTGGCGGAGGTGACTCCACCGCACACATTCAAACACAATTTGAACCCCGGAGTGAACCGCCTCCCCGGGCAGATGGAAAGACAGAGACAGAAAACAAAGAGGAAAACACGGTGGACGATGAGAAGAAACAACCACTGACACATTTCACTGCTACCATAGATGATGTTCTGTGTGCTCGGGTGGACGCCCTTTCTTACGCCCACCCTGCGCGCTCCTTGCCATCCTACCCCTTCAGGGTGCATCAGGATGGGGAGCAGGACCACATCACCTTGCTGGAGGATGAGCCTCGCTGCCTGGACGAGGCTCCGCTCTCCACATCCTCTGCCTGGCAGGACACACTGGCCAAGCGCTGCCTCTGCGTCTCCAACATCGTCCGGAGCCTGTCCTTTATCCCCGGGAATGACTTGGATATGTCACGCCACCCTGCTCTGGTTCTTCTTCTGGGCAGGCTGCTCCTGCTGCACCACCAGCACCCGGAGAGGAACAGGTCGCCCCCTGGCTACCAGAGAGACGAGCAGAAGGAGCAGGGGCTGTCGAGCAGCAAAGAGGAGTGGTGGTGGGAGTGTCTGAGTCTGCTCAGGGAGAATGCGATGGTCACTCTGGCCAACATCTCGGGTCACCTGGATCTCTCCACCTATCCGGACACTATCTGCCTCCCCATCTTGGACGGCCTTCTCCACTGGATGGTGTGCCCTTCAGCTGAAGCCCAGGACCCTTTCCCATCAGCAGTACCCCACTCCCAGCTCACTCCCCAGAGGCTGGTGCTGGAGTCCCTCTGCAAGCTGAGCATCCAGGGCGGCAACGTTGACCTCCTGCTAGCTACGCCACCGTTCAGCCGCCAGGAGAAGCTCTTCACCGTCTTGGTCCGCTACGTGGGTCAGAGGAAGGCCCAGGCGTACCGAGAGATGGCAGTGGCTGTGCTCTCCCACTTGGCACAAGGAGATCCCACCGCGGCACGTGCCATAGCCATGCAGAAGGGCAGCGTGGGTAATTTGGTAGGCTTCCTGGATGATGGCGTTAGCATGGCGCAGTACCAGCAGAACCCTCACAGCCTGCTGCACATGGGGCACCCCCCTATGGACCCACCTAGCATAAACATGATGTGCAGAGCAGCTAAAGGCCTGTTGGCTATGGCTAAAGTGGAGGAGAACAAGACAGAGTTTGTGTTGTACGAAAGCAGATTATTAGACATCTCCATTTCCTCTGTGCTCAACGCGGGGGTGGTGGGTATCATTTGCCAAGTTCTCTTTCACCTAGGGAAATTATGACAAGAGGAGAGGCGGGACTCACACAGCAGACGCTAAGGCAAACAAGATGCTTCTGTGGTTTCCTATTTTTATTTATCAAAATGACAGAAAATGTTTGTTTTTTTAAAGACGTATCCACAGAATATCTCTATATATGTATAGCTTCTGGGCCCTGTTAAAAAAAAGTGGGTTTGGCATTTGAAAGCTCATTTTAATACAAATATTTAATACCTGCTGGTGTTGGATTGCTCATTTTGTTTGGCATTTTCTTTTCTTTTGTTCACTTTTTCAGCCAAAAGCTGCCACCAGATGTCGGTGCTGAATTACGTGGTTCCTTTTGAGTCGATGAGTCGTGGAGATGTTTTTCAGTTTTATAAACGCTAATATACTCATCAACATTTTGTTAATGGAGAGTATTTATTTAAAATGTGACTCTGTACAGTAGTTTGAACTTTTTTGCCAACAGTTGTGGGGGGGGGGGGGGGGGGGAACACTGACTTTTCAAATTGAAATGTTTATGTCTCCATCGCTGGAAGATAAATTGTGCAATAGGACTCTAGAGCAAGTTGTCCCTTTTTGAGAACAAGAAGAATCTTAAAAGATACCTGCAGTGTGTGCTTTAGGCCATGAGGAGGCAGCATTGCACCAGCCAATCAACATGAGAGAAGAGCGTCCGTTAAAATAAGTGTCTAATTTATCATAGCCTCAATGACTTTCACAGATGAACTTTGTGTTTCCTAAGCACTCGTGTTATGTCTGTATTTTTTCATCACTGTGTATATAAACCGTTGTACGATGGACGCACATGATTCTTTCGGTCTCAATCAAGCATAGCAAGAGATGGGACTTTGCGACTATTATAACAAATGCTTTTATTGTTGGTAAAATTTGTTATTGTTATTATACATATTTTGTTAATGGGGTCAAATATTTGAACATGGCAGATGTAACTGGTGTTTCAATGTAAAAAAAAATCCTGTATGCATTGTATTATAGCTGAGAAAACAATCGCTTTGGTAATCAAACGTGAAAGTGCCAGGGTGAGAGGATATCTAGGCGAGGTTACGTGGGGGAAACCGAACACATTTCTGTTCGTTACTGTCCTCCATTCATGTCAATGGGCATATTTTTGAATCTAGATGATGCTCTGAAAAGAAACGTGTGAAAAGAACCTTCAAAATGTCATGAAAGCTCATTGTAAAATTTGCCTTTTTTCGTATGACTCCATGTCTCTCTTTTATTCAGTATACACATTTATACTCTGTGCTGCACATGTCACAAATAAATGTACGATGAACATCATTAAGCACCGGAGACGTTGCATTATGTCCAGACAATCTTAGGCCAATAAAACAAACATCAACTGCTTACATGGACTGCCTGTTATTGATGCCATTCAAAATACATTGTGTCAGTCACAACTGACCCCTCCAGCCTTACAATGAAATTATACAATGAAATGCTGCAAGAGTCCAGAGGGCGTGTGATAATACAATATGGCTGCTATTCAGGTATCACTTCAGAGGTCTCTGATGTATGTTCACAATGTTTCCCGTCCATGGATCTCAGTTTTTGATCTCTAATGACAACCAGGATGACAACAGGTCAGCTGTATTACTTTTTATCATTATATTCTATTTTGACGGTGTTGATGATAACTGTTGAATTAGATACTTCTGAAATGGATGGTTTCAAACATGTTAATATCGCGATATAGTGTAATATGTTTGAAATGATCATACTCTGCCTGCCTGTCAACAGTAAGAAGAAGAGGTGGTGTGAGTTTTTCCTGAAAAGGTCAGTGCTTCCTGAACAGTGAACCATGTACTGACTGTAATATGTGGCTGTTCCAGCTCACAAACCATTGAATAAAATCATCTGAAGAGGAAAGACAGTCTATCTGAAGATGAGACGCTAGCTCTTTCCCAACCGACCACAGATCATTTTTGCAGTGTCATCCGGGACCAAGACGCTGATAAAGGTTAAGCCGTTTTGGGACAAAAAAAAAAGTGATATTGCAGCAACTCTCTAAACACGTATGCAATGTGAAACTATGAGACTGGGCATATAGCCAGAGAGGGACGCACTTTTTATGAAAGAAAATAATTTATGTTGGGGTTTACATTTATAAATAGTTCAATTAACATTTCCAGTTGAATTGTGTCCAAGACCAACTCATCTTACAGCTCCCACAGTCTGTTTTTAGTCCCTTATACACTCTAAAATAATTGCATTAAATGCATCTCTTCTTCTTTGTACAATGTATGGGCAGATTTCAAAAGGACTGCCATAATGAATTGGTTAACCCATTTATTGGTCACGTGATACTGCTGTACTGATGACCTGTTCACGTTTTGGTCTGTGTCCAATGGAAAAAATATATAATGAATATCATACTCATGGGACCCCACACTCAATTTGAACAGCTCCTCTAAAAGCATCAGTTTTCAGCTTCCCGTCGTGAAGACAGAGGTCCATGACCTTACTACAGCCAATCTCAGCCCGTACCGTGATAAGTACCCGATCCTCCTCACAACTCTTTCGGCACTTGTGTTCTTGTACCTACATTTAGAGAGGGCTCTGGTGAAAAACAGAGCGATGCTTACCAGGCCCCATTGATTAAAACGGCATGTCTTGTTTTTGCACTGTGCACCATGCATCACAGGCCTTTTGACTTACAATAGTAGCAAAAGCACAGAGGTTACTAATAACATTATTGATGGCTCTGTTTTATTCAAGTGCCTCAGTAAACCCTGACAGTGTGACATTAATTAGCATGAACAATACCAGGACCCTAAGACGGAAGCAGCTAAATGGAATCCGGCTGTCATTAATTCTATTATCTACACCTGTGCTTTTCCTTCTGTGACATAGCAATAAAAGGGCCAATTAAAGGGCATATTTCTCTCCTGAGGGTCATCCCCTCCCCCCTTGCTAACCGTGTCCCAGACTGTGGTCACTTTGTCACAGAATCTAAACTCTGGTCATGACAGATGCTTGAGACCACAGCAGGGATGAAGGACACCACAGGCTCTGCACCAGGCTCTCCTCAAAGACACCCAGGGGATGTATTTATAAGTACGAGTACCATATGTATTCTCAGAGTGCATTGGGAATAATATATATATTTTTTAATGTTTGTGATTTTGTTTGTCTGTTTTGTTTCTCCACTATGGTAAATGAACATGTTTTATCAAGCTTTCTCTGCATATCATTTTGTATTGTTTTCTTAGAATGTAAGATTTTTTTTGTGTGTCCCCTATGAGCTCATCTTAGTTTTCCCTCTGCTGTCATGAAGAGGAGTTCTCAACACACATATCTGCATGTTAACTATTGTAAGTATATGACCTGCTGCACTGCATCCCTGAACACAAGGACTTTCCTCTCTTCTTTTTGTTCTTTTGATTCCTAATTGAACTATAAAATACACGACAAGATCGTGTGTGGCCTTCAACAGACACGACTTTATCACAATTTCAGAAATTTTGTCTTTACTAATCCCTAATTAGAGATTTCACAATATCAAATCAAAGACAATTTTATTTTGATGAATCTGTATCATATTCACTTTGCTGTCTTTCAGTAAAGGCATGCAAGTTGTTGCAAGTGAAAACACAGACATCAGATAGGAAAGGCTTTAAAAAGCAGACGTAAACAAAAAGACCATCTCTCCGCTGCACACTGCCCTACACTCCCTCTTAGTGCTGAATAAAGACACAACTGCCGACAACCCGTTTTATTATCTTCTAGTTTAACACACGATGGGCTACGTTCACATTGGATGATACTGAGTCTGATAGCAACAGTTACTCTCTTGTTGCTCATATATTTTGCCTTTGACCCGAGTCCGCAGAAGTGTTACTTCCTCTTCGGTTGGAAGTTGAAATCTTTCTCCCAACTTTCCTTTGCTAGGGGAAATGTGGGCATTATACCAAGTCCTATTTTAATCTTCCTTTAATAATAACATTCATCCTATACCGTTGACAACACAGGCAATGAACAGGTTGGGTTTCAAAGA
The DNA here is from genome assembly GCA_028022725.1 of Lycodopsis pacificus. Lineage (NCBI taxonomy): Eukaryota > Metazoa > Chordata > Actinopteri > Perciformes > Zoarcidae > Lycodopsis > Lycodopsis pacificus. The sequence goes on along the minus strand of CM051701.1, from coordinate 15,264,415 downwards.
ATGATTGTTAGCCGGGTTGCTTGGCTGCAGAGAAGTACAATCACTCATCTTGATCTCATTAAAATCTTACTGACACCTTCAAAACTAATTACAGCAGCCTGAGTGGTGGTTGATTGATTTTTAACTAAAGCACCTTTCTGCGGAAAAATAAATGATTCATATGCTTTCGGGTATGTCTCGGCACCTTCAGCTGCATTGTTGTATGCACCTGCACATGACAAACAGAGACGTAGCAATTCCAGTCATTTAGAGATCGGATGGAAAGTGGGTTTGCTGTACTTTTCCGGTGATGGAGGATGCGTTTCACGTAGGCAGCCAACCGCAGGAGAAAACCTCCCACACTCCCGTGCCTCTGAGAAGCTGAGTCATCGAGCTCTGACAGAATGGATGTGGTGGCTGAGAGGAAGCCAGGCAAGTCATTGGCTACCACTGGCCCGGGTACCATGCCCTGCTGCCTCTCACCGCTAACGTAGGTAGATGAGTGAGCATTGGGCGAACACAAAAGAGATGCCTCTGACCTTTTCCAGGGAATTGTTTTATGTGTGGGGGTGAGCTGTGTGTCTGCAGGGTTTACCAGATCAGGCCAAGTCCAATAACTGTGGCTATGGACAGTATTGGCCTCTTGATGAGGCTTTGATGTCACTTTGTGCTTTCATCCAGTCCAGCTCTCTAAAAGAAACAACAATGCCTGGATGAGGCCTTGGCAGGATGTGATCCAGGCCCATGTTGTTCTTGGATTAGAACTCAAAGGCCCTATCATGTCCACTTATTTCCCAACACAAACACAGCTTCAGCCGTATGTCATCACATTGCTTGACAAGTCCCACGGTTGAGACTGGAGGGCTTACAGATCATTAGCAGCCATTGAAAACATCCACGGCTTTCCAACAGATTAAGTGAAACATGTGCCACTTGATAGCTTCACATGCCCAGCAGCGGCAGCCAATCAAGATCTCTGCCAGTTTGTTTTCAAATGCACGACACAAGCTTCAACAGCTACAACTCACAGTACTGTACATGACCACATCCTTAGAAACGTTCTATCGTCAGCCGACTCGCTATATGAGGAAATGCAGTGTGTATGCTGATGTTTCATATCCAAACCGATAAGATCGATGTGCCTGAAAGCCAAATCCTAAGTGCAAACATTAAAGCACAATAGGAATACATGTTTGATTGTGTCCTCCTCTCACATTACATGACATGCAGACTCCTATCCAGTGAAAGTGGATAATTGTTCGTCTGTGGGCGAGAATGAGCCAAACCACTGAGGTGACTTCAAAACTAAGATGAGGAGGTGTGTGTGTGTGTGTGTGTGTGTGTGTGTGTGTGTGTGTGTGTGTGTGTGTGTGTGCATGTGAACGTGTGTGCTTGCACGTGTGTGGGTGTTAAGAGGACAGATGACAGAAGAACTGTGGGCTGATGATGCAATCATCAGAATTCATGCAGGCTGAACAGGAAATTGCATCATCAGAGAACTATACCTACATACAGCCATGTGGTGACATCATTGCATGACCATTTTCAGTAGAAACAGCTTTAATGACTAATCGGGCCCCCGTCAATTGAATGATTTACAGTCAATGATAATGTTTTTTCATTTAATTATCTTCCTAAATCATGTTGATTCATGCGATAATTGTGCTTCCTGTTCCAGGAAACATTACCGAAGAGCATTTCTTTGCAGGTGAGAACAGTTAGATAAAGGAGCATCATGCATTTTCTACCTCCAACTGTACTCATGTCCAAGTGTGAAATAACACTGCATTGAACTATGTATTCTGGGGGACACCTAGAGGTGCTTGTTGCCACAAACTATTTCACTGTCCTGTCTCGTTCTTAAAGCGTAATCACGACCCATCTTTCATATGTCCAGGGGCAGTTCCACACTAAGAAAACGGACTAATCATAATACAAGGGATATTAATTGAGCAGTTTGAAGTGTCCTGTCAATAGTTGTACAGACCCAGTAACAATAGTAGTCCATGGGGAGAATCCTATTCTGTCTACAGGGGATTATGTTGCAGTACCACAGTTGGCCACTGGGAGAACAATCTCTGAGTCCATCTCTAAATACAGTCTGACTTCCCCTGTCTGTGGTTCACAGCCTCCATTTCCATTCATATAATTCAGTTTGATCTAAAAAAACAGGTCAATAATTTACTAAGACAGCTGGGCACTGTAGTTTTTAGCAAACGTCACTCAAACAGGCGTAACTCGGGGGGCAGACTCGTGGCCTAAGGTGAGCTGACCGCAGTGTCCTCAGGTTGTCATTCCCCATCTCGCTCTCACCTCAATTCCAGCCAACTCTTTTGTGTCCACTATTAAAGGCATAAAACGGCCAACAATATTAATAATAATCATTTTAAGAAACAGGTGGGGAATTGTGTATTAATTGGGGATTATTTTCTGCCGCAGAATGGGTGTGCGAGTGAGTATTTTACTCTACTGGGACCGTGTATTGGAATTGACTCAAAATAAACGACGCTGGTGAAAAAAAATTCACCGGGTTCTATGGTTCTCAATTGTGTGTTTTTAATACTTCTTTGACAACAACGTAGCTTTATGGCACACAGGAATATGCTTTGTCTGGCATATTTGGTTTCGGTCTTTTCATGGAATTTGTTGACAGTAACAAAAATATTGAACATTACGTGTCTTACCCTTTAACCCCTGTGTTAGCAGCAAGCTGTCAGCTTGAATATGACATGTCAGCTAACCACGCAAATATTTAAATAGTGATAAGCAATAAAAATCAAAAGCATAAAATCAAAAGGTTCCCTTAACTTGCAGTGCCTTGACTACAATGTGCTGCTAGTGGAGACCTTCTTACGGACGCATGGAGGACCCTGGACCACGGTTTGGGAACCCCTTTAACAGCCCGTCCTCCCTTTGCACCTCCTCAGTTCAGCCTCGCTTGGAGGGGGAGGAGCAGGCTGGGAGGCTCCGCTCTGCTCCCATGTTGATGTTGGTTGTTTGCGACGGTGGCAGCGCCGTGTAGAGGGACACAATCTGAGGGGTTGTCGCCTCCACGCGTCTCGGGGAACGCGGCAACTTTTTTTTTTTCCTAAACCGCGGCTGAACGGTGAAGCTCGCCGGTGATTATTCTCCGTGTGTTGCTGTGACACACTTGGACATAAAGGCTGTGAGGTCCTGCTCGGTTCGTCTGGATGCTGGAGCTCGTCTGAGAGCAGCCCCTCCGTGACGTCTTATCTCTGGATTTCCCTTTTTTTTTAAACGAAGTTATTCATCAGCGACGAGGTGCCAATTTCAAACTCGTTTTTTTTTTTTTTTTTACCCTTGCACATAAAAAAAAAATGGTGTTCTTCGCTTTGTCGTCGGGTCGCAACAAACCTGGGTAGCGAAAGGATCATCTTCGTGACAACACCCAGCACGACGACCAGCGCTACGTGCCTTCGGTAAGGCGGCTCTTCGGCTGTTGCTTCAGCAGGCGGAGCAGAAAACACACGACCGCGGGATGTGAAGCCGTGTCCGTGGTGTGATGTGGAGCCCACTGAAACCTGCATTTTATCCCCTCTCGACTGGGAGCGTTTAAGAAAAGAAAAAGCCAGAGTCTAAGCTAACGTGGGTGAAGTGAGTGACCGGGGTGAGGCAGCTTTTAATTGTAAAGTTGGCCAACGTGCTAACATTAACTTCACCTCATCAACTTGCTAGCCGCGTTAGCCTTAGCGGCACTTTCGATTGAGTTGCTATAAAAAGCTAACCAGGTTGCATTGCTAACAATGGCGATATTAACGTAATGTTATGGTATGTGCGAGCTGCCAGTGAAGTTACCTGCCGAGTTAGCTAACCTTAGAGTAGATCAACGTGTAGTAATGACTGAGCTAACTTGTAGCTGTGATGAATTAACTGGAGACTAGGTTCGCCTTTAAAAAGCTACATCCTCATGTAGCGTGTGTTAGCTAGATGTTATTAATATCAGGAAGTGTGTCTTGTACTTTTCATAAACTTTTTTTTTTTTTTCCACCCAGGCATCTGTCTGCAGAGTAGTGATCCGGGGCCTGTAAACTGATCTGGTTTGTTCTCTCCACAGAGGCACATCTGCCCCGGGATTAACTCAGCTGTGGGGATTTGAATCCGCAATTGATGCATCTCGGGGTATCTGAGTCCATGCGAGAGTGCGAGTACAGCCAGATAAGCACTCGCAGCTCCACACCGATGGAGACCCCGTACAAGCACAGGACCCCAAAGAGGAGGAAGTGGGAGTCCTTCCCTGGTCGGAATAAATTTTGCTGCAATGGGAGGATTATGATGGCCAAGCAGACGGGGGTTTTCTACCTCACCCTGGTCCTTATTCTAGTCACATGTGGACTTTTCTTCACCTTTGAGTAAGTATGGTGGAAATGTCTCTTTGCTCTTCCATCTGCTTTGTACGTGTGCACGACGATGATGTGGATTTAGGGATTTCATTTCATGGGCTCAGCTGTCAGAGAAAAAGTTTAGATGTAGGTCAGTTATGTCACTGGCATCACTCTGGAGTGGGTGTATTTCCTATGAGCTCCTCGGGGTTCGGGGAGATGTCAGAACAAACTGGTTGGGCGATTAAGCAGACATTTCTCTGTATTAACAAGTCCGATATAATACAATAATATATGAAGTATCTCTAACAAAAGCAGTGTGGTTTGCCGGGGGGCTGTTGCTGATGGAAACTACTCTGTGGTGTGGGTTTCCTGTTGAAGTTTGTTCTTGCCTCTTAGACAGCCTTCTGTTTTATATTTACCGTCGTTGCTTTGGCATGCTGGCCTTGCTTGTAGGGAACACCCCGGGTACAGGGATTGGCTTCAAACCTTAACTTCACCAAAGTGTCTTTGAGCAAGATCTTGACCAGTTGCTGCTCTGAAGCAGATCCAGATGTCCAGTAATGGGCTTCAATGCATATTATGTCATGCGGTAGTTTGACCTTTTTATAGTGACAACATGATCATTTAGCAGCGGGTTACTTTAACAGCGGGTTAATCAGTCACCTGTGACTTATGGAGTAGACTACACAGCGTTCGTCTCTCTGTGTGTGCCACTTGCTCTCCCTTAATCACAGCCTCACTGTCCCCCAAAGGAGCCCTCTTTCTTTCTCCCAATGGTAGAACGACCTGTACTCAACAGACAGAACGTGCTCCTTTCCACCGTCTCATCCAGCTCGTCGTCGTCTTCTCGTCCTGGATGGCGTAGATTGGCCCGCTGTGACTGAGGTGCACGATACAGACACCGACCTGAGCCCCGGAGTGTGTACCAAGACAGTGAGAGTGCATTTACTCTCTCCCCATGAGGCCCCGGTGATCGCTCCGTCATCTATCATCTCAGAAAGCCCATCTACACTAGATAAGGATCCTGCTCCAGCGTGATATTTGCTGCTCAATCGGACAAGTCTTTATCAGGCTGAAGTGCTTCAGAGCCAGAGAAAGCTTAATAGACAAAATATGTGCTGTGGTTGAAGGCTGCTGTTCAGTATCTGGACTGTAAAGATAGCCCATGCTTAACGATCTAGGAGTAAATCAAAAGACAGTAAAGAGTATACACGCAGACATTATTTAAACAACTTCACTTTATGTGATGTTTGTGTGTTCAAATGTTTTGTCCACATACCATTTACGAAGCACTTACAATTATGTAATTATATTTGCCAGAGATATATGAGGAAATGCTGAAATAATTAGTAGATTAATCAATCTATTTACTGAGAGAAAAATCATTTTTATACTCTGCGTATTGTTTTACTTATTAGACAAAAACAAGAAACGTTCTTCAGTTTCAGTTTCTCTCTTTTTACTTGTATACTGAATATCTTTTGGACATTTATTCTGACAAGACATTTAAAGATGTCACATTGGGAACTTTCTTGTATATGTTTCATCCCAAACCATCGTCACTGTTCTGTTTTGTATGCCCCGTGTGTGTGTCTGATGTCCTTCACAGACAGCGCTACACATCTATCAGCAGTGACCTCTGGACCACTTCATCTTTTAATGCATTGTCCCCTCAGCAGAGATACAGACACAACCCATGACCAAAGGGCAGACTGCCAGAGAGAGGGCATCTCAGGCTAGAGCTTCCAGCCGTCTTTACTGTGGAGCGGTTGATACAAATATTGAAATGGGAGGGGAGACGTACCGCAGTGTCCATTTGAACCTGGACGATCCCCAGCACCCACACGGAGGATGCCAGATGCTTCCTGACGATACCGCTCCCCCCTTCAGATAGCTTCATTTCCTCCACCGTGGCCTGTCGATGGAGCTGGGCCCAGTGTACTGTACTCTGTTTGTTGTGAGTACAGGGGACGCTTTCAGGAACACCATGCAACCACGACGCCACTTTTCAGCTTAGCACTGTCCTCCCTGTTGGTCCGTCTATGCCCCCGGGCTGACCAGGTCCTCCTGACTCCCCCCCCCCCCCCCCCACATTCTACTCCCATCAGCTGAAAGGAGACATTTATCGGACAGGGCAATAGTCAGCAGACCTGCACATTGGCTTCTGTTGTCATTAAGTGTAATGCGTTTCGATTTAGATGTGTTTTTCTAACCCCGCTCTCCAGTTGTCAGCATATTGGAGAACTGCTCCTCATTGTGTGTTGTCAGGGCTCCTTCTGTCTGTTGAATTGCCTCTGTATCTTCATATGGCATTTTAGATTTGACTGTGGTATGATCCAATCTGGTCCATATTTGTTTAAAGATGATCTTTTGGTTTGTGGAGTCCAGAGGAGATCTTTGTACATCTCCATGTTCTCCTGAGCTTGTTGTCTTTGTCTGTCTGAGGGGTGCTCAGCCGCAGACTCTGGTCTGTTTATTATTCTGACGCTGGCTCCCCCCAGATATCCACGTGTGCTGTTGTTGCACATGTTGCCGTCTCTCCCTTTAACACCTCGTGAAAAAAGTTCACTCGAGCAGATGTTTGAAGTGACATTGGTCTTAAGAACGAGAGGACAGCGAGAAGGCCTAACATTGGAAATCAGTCGAATTTGAGGTGGACCATACGATGTAATGCAGTCACTAGGACAGTGACACTAAGCAGTGAGTAGTGGCTACATGTGTGTTTGATTATTGGACCTTTTTCCAAGTGCTGAAATGAAAAGACTGCATTATTTTGGGCCTTCATTCACTCTAGTCCACCCATTCACACGGCGACAGCAGGGAAGGCGAGCTAGCTGCTGGCTTGACCGTCCGGAGCAACTGTGGTTGAATGTCTTGCCCAAGGGCACTTTGATAAGAGGAGCTGAGGATTGAACATTGGGGTTAGTGGACAACTTGCTCTACCGTCTCAGTTGTAGCCGCCTGTTGATTAGTGGGTTCATTGATAGTCCGAAGTGTTAAGCTTTGTTTATACTCGTGCTTGTTTATACTGTGTGGAATCAAAAACGCAACAAGTGTAACCCATAGATATGTCCATAGACAGTAAGTGTAACTGGCAAAAGCCATAAACTAAGCTCCACAATGGCGAGGAGGGATTCTTATTATATGTAAACTCGTATGCATGGGCTACTTAATCGGCCTTTGTACAAGCCCCGTAAAGAAAGAAGTCAAGTATTACATGCATTCTCAGGAAACAAAGGTTGAATATCCTGTAAACAATTTGATTTGGCAAATTCATCAAAATAAAAACTCAAATGGAAATGTTTAAGATCACCGGTTTCTATAATCTAGAATAGATTATAATAGAATATCAGTTAACTATTTGTGACAGTCAAGTGAATATGTAATTTTCTGGCGCGCCTCTCGCCGGCTTCATGAGGGCGAGTACAAGCTAAGCTTTAGGTATTGCTTATTTTTGCTTAAATTCTAATCTGATTTCCATACATTTGGAACCAACTGTGCCCTGTGTGCGTTTTAAATAACTGGCCTGTTGACTTTTTTCCACACATAGAAAAAGGAATCTTTACTTTTCTTACAGTGTTATTTTTTTGCCAAACTGAGCTGCAAATTGTTTTTATTTGACAGTTCATTAGTTTGCCACGTAGAAAGGCTCACATGCTTCGATTAAATTACACTGAAACTAAAGTCTGTCTGCAGGAGATCAGGGCAGCGCATCTACTTGATATATGCATATGTCAGGCTGTGATTTAGTCGCTTGTTTAGTCGGGTCTGATTTATGTCCTTCAGTAAAGCGGTCTGGGTGCTGCTTGACAGGCTCAGTTCAGGAGGACATTCTTTCTGTGCACAGAGTACAACAAGATGCTGAGGAACCAGTCCTACAGGCATTTTGGCCAGAATTACGTCAAACCAACCGGATTCCTGCTTTTTGGCCGTTGGAGAGATTGTTCGGTAGATATCTTGGTTAGAATCAGAAAAGAACTGCAGACTTTGGCAGGTGGTTTGCTGCAGTGATCCTGTCATGAATGCCATCACGTGGTTTTAGTTTATGAAGAAGACCGACTGGGTCCTACTCGCAAACTTACATTCATGATGAGTAATCCACCTGACACGTAAACCGTGTGTTTGGATGACTGTGTAGTTGTTTTACAGGTGAAGCCTCTTTGATGATGGGGTGTTGAAAGCTTCTTGCTTTCTGGTCACACCCATTTTGCACCTGCTGAATCACAATCTGCATTTTTTACTAGTCATGATTTTGACGGGATAGAGAGGTGGTAGCCCCCCCCCCACACACAAGTAGGAGGAGGTGAAGTTCCGTAGGAGTGGTCTTCGCTCATCTCTTGTGAGTAGAAAGACAACCCTATTTTATGGATACCCCAGGCATTGTATTTCTGCTTCACTCAGAGAATACAATGGCTTCCAATTGAACGCAATGAAATCAGTGAAATGGTGACTTCTTTTTTTGTCATACAATGTCGGGTCTGCACAGTGCTGAAGAGTAGTGCATGCTGGGGCGAAATAGTAAGTCAGCTTTTGGAGCGCCATAAATCAAACTGTTGTGAAAGACTCTTTGTTCACGTAACAGTCACACCCATGGTAGACTTAGTCTAAGTCAAAAGAAGCATTCCTCACGCGCCAAGCTGTCAAATAAGAGTTTAGAGTAGTGTGCCATTCACAGGCTTGCACGTAATCGAGGAAAAGAAATAAACATTTTCACACACAGGCACAGCATAAGAGTATGAAATGCTAGATGGACATGCCGTACTTGACTGTTTAATCATGCATAAATATCAGCTGTGAATGTGACTTTAATTCCTTGCAAGACATGCTGTCAGAGACTTTATTGCCGCGGTCTGTTTTGTTGTAGAATCAAGAGGCTGATCTCATTGAAACCAGGAGTCATGCCCAGCTGTTTACTTTTTTTAGTTCCTCTCCCAGACTAGCTCCAAGCCTTGAATCGACCCAGCACCCTCTGTTTGTGCTAGCACATCCACGCCCTGTGCCAGGAGTCACTGGGTGCATGGTACGTGTTGGAAGGGTTATTAAGATGCCATGAAGCAGTCTGGGCAGAACTGTAACTATTTGCAAAAGCATGTCTTGCCTGCGGCTAAAAGGAGGTTCACGTCTTGCCCCTGCCTGCCATCGGAAGCAATCAAAACGTAACAAAAGGCAAAGCTAACAAAGCTGTGTTTCCATGTAGCCCAGATGAGTAATGAGACTTTAGAGACGTTAAGCACATTTTAAACACATTCATGTGTTCGGTACCGCATCACCGTTGAGTGATATCTCCCGGTAAACTATATTTCTTCTCGAGCAAGTACCGGAGAGAATAGCAGGCCCAGATGCTGTTAATGTTGGCGGACGGATGATCTATGCTTGACAGACTCAGGATATTGATTGCCTTTTCAAGCTGTATGGCTGAAGAAGAAAGTAAACGGGGGTGCAGTTCATCCCAGGTGACCCTGAAAGGACAGCCAGTGAGCAGTGCAGCGGGCTTCACATGGTTACATCAAGTGGAGATGAAAGTCCCCCGAGCTTAACTCCCAGGGTTGGCATCAGAAGGATTTAGTGGGAAATGTGATAACAGTAATCTGGATTGGATTATTGTTGAGATTAATGCACCCTTTGGGAGGCAAATGAGAAGCGAAAACCTCGGGAGAACCGGTTGATGTAGAAAGATTACCTTTTTGTATTCTGTGGAAATAATGAATGCGTCCCACACAGAGGAAGCACTTTGTAGAGGGTGACGGCACTAGCAGCTATTGTGTTCAATTCAATTTATATTCAAGCTGCTGCATAGATTAATAAATGTGACCGTGTATGTACGTCACTACTAAAAACGGAAGTTAGACTTCATATTGATCCTTTTCACCAAAGGCAGCTCAAGGGACACGACGCACTAAAAGGTCGAGGTAGTTAAAGGCAGTTATTTAAGAAGCATTTTTATTAAATGTTTGCTGAAATTCTCTTCCTGACAGCAATCAATGTGTAGCTGTTGCATGCCTGCAATAAGCTAATCATGATTGGATGGCCACTAGCGCTGCATGATATATCGTTTTCAGCATCGACGCTGAAATTCGACGCAAATTCACTCCAACACGTCATGATAGGCTACAACTTGTCTTGCTGCTTGATAGGAAAGGAAAAGGCCCACGGTTGTCATTACCATGCCTATTCCAGTGTTTCCTGTTCCAGTGTTTCCTGTTCGTTACCTACAGACTAGGTAGCCCGGGGCTTTCAAACATTTTGTGTGCTACTATTAAAGTAGGCCTATGGCTTACCATTTATTCAACAGAGATGTGCAGTACATTAAATAGTATTCATAATTACACCATGTCTGAATGGAGACTAAATGTTAGGATTAGGCCCATCGAGTTCAATGTCCATTATCACTAAGCACGTTTCTGACCAATCGCACCTCCTTAAAAGAACGAGGTCAGCCGCACGTCCTCACGAAGGTTTCTGACTCTTCCTCGCTCACAGTTACTCTGAGAAGTCCTAATTCAATAATTGGGATTCTAAACTCAGTGGTGTATTACATCATCTGATCTGTTAACGTTTCTGTGCGTCAGGCTCAAGTCTGTCAGTTCAAGAGCAATGACCCTCCAACGGAATGAAGCAATGAGGCAGCGAGCCTTTCTTATTCAAATACAAAGCACACATCAGGGTTTTGCTTGTGTCAACATGAGGTGCCCTGCGGCTGTGTGAATACTTGTGACCGTTCTCTGATTAAAGTACATCAGTCCTTTGTGCGTACTCTTTGCTCTGCTGTGACATGCATTAACATCTCTTGCAGATGCGTTAACCACATATCATTATGGTGTTTACCCAAGGAATTAGCTATCGTAGCTGTCAACAATTCACACCGACCGTGACAGTCGTGTTGTACACTTTTGGAAATGGATAGCTCTTTGGTGAATAATTATCAGCACTGGCTCTACAGTAGATGTTTGTACAGTTGGCTTGTTTCATCACAGTACACAGCTTCAGCTTTGATTGACCAACAACAGTATTTGTGTTGGCTTGTTGCTCCAGGGGTTTCAATGGGCTGGAAAAGAAAAAAATTGTTTATTTTTGATATTTTCCATTCTGAATGTTTGGTTACGATCGCAGCAATGATGGATAATCCGCCTAGAGCAGCGGTTCCCAAACTTTTTAGGCCGCACACCCCCTTCTACATCCCGACCGGGTTCACGCACCCCCAATCCCTCACATCTTAAAAAAGAAGAAGCAACAGAGCCTATTTATAGCCTCATAGAAATCGGACCAATGAGAGAACAGTTTGCTCGCGCGTGGCATTTGTTTACAATATTTAGTCCGCTGTTAAATGTTGCAGTGTGAACACAAACCGAACAAAGGGGCAACTGCAACATTGTATCATATCAATCCCTGAATCAGAACAAAGCAAACAAACTGAATGTGTGAAAACGCCCTGAAACACTGCAACAAAGTTTCAATAACTTTCAGTTACACAAGGCGTCACTTTTAAAGAGCAATCAGGATGGTGAGGGCACATGCACAGGCTCAGAGGCAGATTATCACATTTCATTTACAATTAACCACACATAGAATGAGACTGCAGTTGTTTTTGGCTGTTTTGTAACTCCTCCAATTTCGATATAAAAAATGTAAGGGGCTTTTGACTTGCACTGGCATGCTTGGTGTTCAGGTGGCGACGTAAATAAGAGGGCTTCAGACAGCTGTTAGCCAGAACCTCACTGCACACCACGCACTGTGGTTTTGGGCAATCTGCATTGGCAATCCAAGTGAAGCCCAGATCCAGATCATTTTCATCATATTTCCTCTTTTTTTTCCCCAGTCTGATGCTCTCTCGTTTCCTCTTTTTTTACCTTGACTCCGCGATGGGCCTATGTGCTCCTCATTTGTCTGTGCAGTCCCTTCCTCCGTGTCATCTTCCTCTGACTCCCGTTCGATTTCTTCTCCCGGTCTCTTCCCCAACGCACCTCTCCGATTCCTCTCTCTCTCTCTCTCTCTCTCTCTACCTCTCCCTCTCCTCTTTTATGACTGATAGCTTCAGATGGCCCACCTGACAGTTTCCCAGATTTTCAGCCAGTTTATCATATTTGCATGAATGTTGCTGAATGAATGAAGTTAGCTGTTAGCTGCACAAGCTAGGCTAGCTAGTGTACGTAAGACAGTCTGGCGGCAGGAGCTGAAGTGCATTTATTAAATTGTACGTTTTTAAATTTAAATCTTACAAGGGGAATTTTTATCATTCATGTAACCGAGCGTCTTGGGTTCGTGTATAAGGGCACTTATCATACAGTAGTAACTGGAGTCGGGAGATTAGACATCTTGTATCAGCCCACGGCTACTCTCTTTATTATTGTTTTCTCCTCTGGCCAGAGGCGGGGGTTGCGCCTTCGCTACGGCAACCCTCAAGGGGCATATCATCGTCAACACCAGAACGACAAACATGAGAGTCTGTTACATTCATGTTTTTATTTTGTGAAAATTATATTTAATATTAATTATTCCACCATTAGACCACCATTACATTTTTCCTCTCGTGCACCCCCTAGAGGCAGCTCACTTTGGGAATCCCTGGCCTAGAGGTATGTGTAGTGTAATCGTTACATTGGCTGCTGAGGGTCCCATGTGTTGAGCCTAGATTTCTGTTTTTGTTACTTTTTTTTAATGACAGACACATTTCTGGATCAAATCCAGCAATAATTCAGTCTCCCTCCCCTTCAACACACATCTTTGCTGAGCCATTTAGAGTGATTGTAATGAAAGCCATCACGCCGTCTCTATCTCGTTGAATGTTTTTCTTCTTCTTCCTTTCGGAGGCTTCGGCTCACTCCTGTGGCTGTTTCCAGGGTAACCACATTCCCTTTCGAAATGGACCATGTCTGTTATTGGATACTGTTCCATCTCCATGGCAACAAAGCTCTTAAAATTCCCAGTTAAATATAAGATTCTGAGTCAAACTAAAAGCAAAATTAAGATGTAACGTTGGACATGTCGTGTTGAGTGATGATAACTAATCCCCGAGACATCGTCTTCAGAGGGATCTTGAACCAGGCTAGAGTGGTTTTATTGAACCACGTCTGTAGAAGAGGCGTCCATCCTCCCTCTCTAATGGCGTCGGTGTTTAATCTCTGTCCCTTCCTACCGACCCGTCTCTTTCTAAAACACACGACGGCCTTCTCACTACGTTCCTGACGTCCGACACATTGCGACATAGCCGAGGATGAAGGCGACGGCTTGTTCTGCTCTCTGTCATCACCATCTCCATGACAAGTTATGAAATATAATGTTGAGAGCACAAACATGGTCATTCTCATGATGATGTGGATTTGTAGCCCCCAATGACCTTTGCATATATTTGGCGTATTAGTGGAGGGTGTGACTTCCTTGTTGATTAGCTACTTCAAAACCATTCAAATCGTAGCTTTGGGTTAATTGTTACAGATGTCGGACCCTCACTCAAGTTCTGCCAAGCTTTTTACAACTGCAGCGATTTCTCATTCGCGCCTCTAATTGGTGGATTCATTAATGTGATGTGTAACCAGTCAGACAAACTAGAGGACAGATTGAGTGGGCACAGATGAATAGATGTAGGGTAATGACTTTACTTTGAAATGTTCGGCTTTTCTGGGGCAGATGCAGACAGATGGCGCCAAGCTTTGGACTCTACTCTTCCAGTGTTATTCCGCAGACGTGTCCCTGATTTTACTATTATTTTTTTTAAATGTAAAGTTAATTGACTGTTGGCTCTTTCTAATTTGTTTGCAAGCTCAGAGTATGGACGTTTAGACTTTATTCTCCGAAACGCCCAGAGGGCTCACAAAGAAAATTAACTGAAGAATCAATAAAGAAAACGAGTGTCACCCATAGATGTGTCCATAGACTGTAGATGTAACTGGAAAAAGCCATAAACTAAGCTCCACAATGCTGAGGAGGGATTATCACTATCTGTAAACTCGTATCTCATATTTATGGACTAATTTATTGTCTTTATACAAGCCCTGTAAAGGAAGAAGTCAAGTATTACATGCACTATGAGGAAACAAAGGTTGAACAAAAGCGTAACGTTACGGATATCTTTTGCCAGCAGGAACTTTGCACAAATAAAAGTAATCACAATTAAAACAACATTCAAAAACAATAAAAAGGGGGAAATCCTGTACTGTGAATATATTTTTGTGTAAATAACCAACAGTAGGGTGGTTGTGTTTGTCATGATGGTAATGATACATTTTTCGTGCACATAACCCCCCAGACAGGAGACAATGCACCAAGTTCCTTTCCTGCATGTCTGGAGTAGTCCATAAAGAATCGTCCTTTCAGCACGGCCTGAATGGTCAGAACTCTGCTGGCATCCTCGAAGCAAACTGATCGTTTTGTTTCCTTCTTTGGCAGTAGAGCAAGAAGACAGTTTGCTTAGTTTTTACCAGCTCTCCCTCAAGGTTTAACACGGTTGTGACTGTTGCTCTTTACAACACACACAGCGACAACATTCCCTCTGTTAACAAGGATTACTAAACGGTATTGAACACATCTGTTGAAGACCCCTAAAACCTTTTCTTTTGTGGTACTGAGGGTTGTAGAGTGGCTGCCGTGTTAGCTTGTGACTAACACAAGTCGTGTACATTGACTCAGTCATCGTCCAACACGACGACGTTGGGATCCTCCGGGCGAGTTTCTAACTGGAGAGATGTTTGTACGGCTCAGTGTTGTCCTGCCTGCAGCTCCCTGCTGATGTCCCCGACAACCCAGTGTTTTTTTTGCTGAGTTCAGTCTCACTCCAGATGTAGAGAAGCAGCAGGACTGGCTAGGGTCCACTCAGATGGGATAATGGCATGAGTTCTAGATGGTGTGTTTGTCACAGCTTAGACATTGTTGGAAAACGGCTTAAATATTGTGTGTGTCCGATTCAGAGCTAGTCTTCTTTGTTTTTAATTAAAAAAATAGTTAACTGGCTTATGAGCCCTTTCAAAAGTGCACGAACACATTTATAAGCCTTTGTGTTCTTTGCTTGGGTCTCAAATATTTGCCGATCGTTTTCCCATCTCCAGCAGATCAGGTGAGAGCGGAGAGTCTGTGCACTCGCTAACGGTATGCCAGACTTGCAATACGCTGCCGTAAACCCTGACCGAGTATGCCAGGCAGAGACGCAGCAAATAGCTCAGCAGCTAAACTAATCGATGCAGCGGAGACTTATTGGGGAAAGTGGCTGCATGTGTCCACGGCAATGCTTGCATAGGTATCGGGGTACTTTCACGAGGAGAAGTGCAGTATCGCACCGGTGATGGTATTGGTGCATCTCTAGCTAGAACCCCGATTAGCACATATCAGCAAATCTAAGTAAATGCTCCTATATTTACAACCTCTCCATCCGCTATTGTGAAGGAACCCAACATGGCCTAAATATAGTTTGGCTTGGTTTCTCACAATAACTGCTTTTGGCATAGATCAGCGGATGTAGCTGCCCTCCCAAGGTGTTGCCATCTGAGGGCTGTTTAGATAGTGAGATGATGTCCTCCAGCAGCTTATAATACATTCTACTCGGAGAGAAAAATCAATGAATATTTCCTTGATGCATTTCAATAGGGGCAGTACAGTGTGACATTTTGAAAAAAGCTTTATTGCAGCATTTCTGTAACAGTAGTTTTAAAATAGTGTTGAACACCTTCATGGTTTACAGACAACTGTTCACCTCTGTCGGCTTATTATAGCCATCAGTGTCACTTTAAGCGTCCTCGGCTCATTCACGACCCGTAGTCATCGTTACTCTGCATTGATTTTTAAATGGCGGTCAGTCATGTACTGCAGTCCGATGCACTTAGTGAATAGCCGTAATACAAATCCACCAACCAGCTCCACTTCTCTTTCTTCATCATTCGATGTAATTCAGCCTCCGTGCAAAACAAATGATGCTTCTCCTGCAAGAGTCAGTACTGCACCACGGTTCAGTGCATGCAATGACTACTATACCTATACCTGCACTTTGGAGATAGATATTCAGATTTATTTGCCCTGAAGTTTATTCTAATAAAAGTCACTTGACAAAACTATTTGATACAGATGGATCTTCAGCAACAACAAAAAAGGAATCAAAACTTGAAGTTGCGATTTTTCCCTTTATTTCAATCGATGAGATGAACAAGAGCCTTTATGTAAACACTTGTTGTTGTGAAACTTGGCTCAACTCACAGTGCTTGTTTCCATTCCTCAACAGCCTTCCTGAAAACATATGTTCACGTGTTCGTTTAGTTTCCCTTGTGTGGAATGGCACCGCTCTGCTGACCCCAAACTCAATCCAGTAGACCAGCCACAAGCAGCCTGTGCCCCACCTCTATGGGACCTAATGCGATTACAGTAATAACCACCTGCACCGTAGGACGTTTAATGGGATTATGCCGAATCGTCTCAATAGAACAGATTACACCCGTATGTGTGTCTCTCTATCCACTTACTGTCAAGTCAAACGGTATTAACGCTTCCTTAACTTCACGGCTCGTCTGGAATACAAGGAGTTCAGTGTTTTTTTATGGGCTCGCTGTGTACAAACATTTATGCTTAGAAGAGCAGGTTTTATTGGGGCAGACAGACACTTGCCCCTAGGTCCACCAGCAATCCTCCAAGATTCTGGCTATTAAAGGTTTTTACTACTAAGCTAAGCATTGCTGGTCAGGCAGAAGAACCCTGTGTCTCTTGGCTGTTTTGCTTATTCCTCTTTCTCTATCCGTCTCTTCCAGTTGTCCGTTCCTGGCCCGGAAGCTGACCCCAGTCATCCCGGTCATAGGAGGTGTGCTGTTTCTGTTTGTGTTGGGGACGCTCCTGAGAACCAGCTTCACTGACCCAGGGGTGCTGCCCAGGGCCACCCCAGACGAAGCCGCTGACCTGGAGAGGCAAATAGGTAAGACTCTAATTTAATTATTTTATATAAAAAAACCTTTTTATTGAGGTTTTCCCACCCTTATTTATTCTTTTACCAACCACTATTTTCTGTTTATGTGTTTTGTAGGCTCTTCCTCCCTGTCTGAGCCAGTGGTTACCTTTTATCTTAAATACTGTATTTGTCTCTGACTTCCAAGGGAGCTAGTGTGTGTGTGTGTGTGGGCCTTTACAACCTCCTATAAAGAGTGCCAGATTGTCTTGCCGATGTGTTTGGAGTTTGTCTGTGTAGCCAAAGAAATGAGGATGAAGCTTCCACTGACTTCCACTGAGGTGAGGTATCGGTGCTGCTTTGACCAAGTGGCTTTTGCTCAGTGTATTCCACTCCACCTTATCCAAAGGTCCCCATCTGATTTTGACCTGACTCGTACATTTCATCTGGATAATTTCTTAATCTAATGTGTGACGTGAAAGGTAAAACTGTTTGGTGCATTTGGAACCACTTGATACGGTGTAACTGAATTAGCGGCATCGCAGCACTGACGGTAGCTCGCCATGAGTCAGAAACAGCCGAGACAACAGTTTGTGATGAGGATTCAGTCTTAAAATAAACGCATTAATGCATGAAAGCCATTATCTGGCTGCAACCCCTGTTGAGATGTAGTTTTACCAGTAAAAGGAGATCCAAGGCTTCTTTTCTCTGCAGTTGACATAATATTTATTATGTGGACATGTCTTGCATTCAGCATCAGAGTTAATGGTGAGCTCTGGCATTAGCTTTGGTGTTTTTAGAAAGACTATATGAAAGCAGTGAAAAAACATTTTACCTGTTCAGAATTAGTATGAGGCCACTACATAAATGCAACCATCAGCCATAATAGAAGCTGCTCCAAGTGCAATACTTCAGAGTCTGAGTGTAGTCCGCTACACGAGGCCTCTTTCAGAGGAGGTAAGGAGATACTAAAGGGCACTTCAGACTTCACACTGGAAACAATGTCAGCTTCGTAAGTTGCGTGACTAAATAGCCAGTCTCCAAAAGTGTCTTGCTGCCCTGTAGCTAGATGGATTATCACCACTTTACTCCCGAGGTTTGACTTTTTAAACCTTCTTTCTAAACCCCCCCCCCCCTTCAAAGTTTTGGTCCTTTTTTATTTTGAATGTGAAGCTTTTATTTGCCAGCAATGGTCCTTGCCGTGCTTCAGGCCACTGGGGCCTCGTTAAACAAACTCTCGACTGGCTTAATTAATCTCATTAGGCGACTTAAAAGCTTTTGGATGGACGGTAAAGCACAGAGAGCTTGGAGTAGTGGGCTGAAACTGCACTTGTGCAACACTCCCATGTTATATCGGCAAGCATGTTTTTGTCGGAGGATAAATAAATGAAAGGCTGAAAATATGAACAACGTTGACCTAAATACCAAACTGCCAGCCTCTCTGCCATAATTTTCATCCCAAAGTGTAGCAAATTGGAAATGAAATTGTTTATAAACTGGAATCTCTTTGTCATGTTGTTGTTTGTTGCCTGTAGCTGAATTTGTGTTTTCATAGGTGGTGAAATGATAGAATAGATGAGGCTTTTCCCAAAAGAAAATCCTGTTTTGTTTTTCTTTTAACATGGTTCTTATTTTTTGTAGCTTTTGCTGTCATTCCTGTCGGTTATTGTAAAATCTTTCTCACCAGCTTTATTGCACAGATGTGTGTTTACAAGGACTCAACGCAGCTTTACAATGGAGCCCATGGCATCTCTAACACATGCATTCAGACAGATGTTCAATAAACTTTGTTTTCCCCAAGTGGTAAAAAGGCAGAAACGCATGTTATTTATTGAGTTGCTTATTGCACTCTTGCTCTTTCTTTCCGTCAGTCTCTGGCAGTCTTTGTGATGTAGTGTCTCTACTGTAGTGTCTTTGTATTCAAACCACCTCCCTGGTTCCTTAGTCCAGACCTGATCATCCAATCCCATCCAAAGCCCAAAACAGCAACCAGCCTCAGTGTCTTCTAGGAGAAAACATGTCCGCCTGTCCTTTCCTCACTCCTTTTTCTTTGTCAGAGCTGCCATAATGTAATGGCTCTTTACCACTTCAGGCTTTGTTTCCTATATGCTCACATACTGCTTTTTTTAAATTCGCCATTTAAACACTGGTTTACTCGATTTACATAACTGTCGCACATATATCTCAAATTCAATTTTCCATACAAAATACTGATCAATTAGAGCGCATAACTCACATTTATTGAGTGTTACAAATGATAAACTACCTGTTCATTAGACGCTGTATTCGTTGAAACTAAAATCACTGAATACTTCAGCCTCCAGTAGTCCAAGACGTTTTGTCATTCACCAGCAGCCTCATGAATAGATGATGTTTTCAAGTCGAAGTGCTACATGGCTCAGGTTGGACACCACTCCTATTGATCTGTTGACTAAACAGCGAGGGACACGATATCTGTGCACTGTGAGACATCGAGGTGGCTCATGCTCCCTGTACTTAAGGAGTAGTATATTGTCAGCGTACTCCTAATGCAGCCGACATACTGTGTGCACCTATAAAGGGCTGGAGGAAGGGTAGCGCAGCGTGTTTATCCCCATTTGAGATGGAGACAAGAGTTGATTTGCCTTCAGTGTGCTGCGTTTGATGTCTCTTCATGTCTGCCTGCTTGCCGAATATGTCAGGACCAGACAGCCTGGCATCAGTTCAGCTTCCACTTGCCAAATCCAGAAGACTCTCTGAAGCATTAATCAGAGTGAGAGATGGTCATCGCTGCCTGTTTCCTTCCCTCCACCTGATATTGTCAAAGCTAGCTGGTGAACCTCAGGGCACTTATGCTGTTTTTGTTTTTTTCCCCAAAGCTGCCAGCCATGATTTCGGGCCAGCAGAGGAAACGGATTTTGGAAGGTTTAGAGCTTGTGCTGCTGGAGGAAGGATGGACACATCAGTGAGGCTATGAGGACATTTAGGCTTTCATGACTGGAGGAGCAGTCACTATGGGTGCTTCCATTCTCTTAGGAGCGCATTGAGCTGATTTCTTCAAATTTGGCACAAACTTGCACTTCGAGGTTGAACTGATTTAGAACTCGGTAGTCGTATCGTGATGTATCGGATCGTAGTTGATCCGTATGGATCCCCCGCCACGATTAAATTTAGAACTTTTGATGGTTTGCACTGACTTGGGGGCACAAGGACAAAATGATCAGTGTCGACCGATATGGATAGTTGATGATCGGGGCATCTTTAAAAGTTATATTTGATCCCTTTTTTTTTCGATCGAAACCATGAGTTTTGTGATCCGTTGCACCCCGGAGGCTCACTGTGACCTCACAAAACACGTTTTTGGCCACAACTCAAGAATTCATATGCCAATTATGTTCCAATTAAGGACATTCTGGACAGACATAAACTGGAGCCCGACTGGTTGGCTGGAGGCATACAACCGCAAGGCGGTGATTCTAATTCTAGTGTTTTGTGTTTTGTATATTTATTTGTGTATCTGAATAGAAGCTCATCTGAGCAAAGCAAAGAATACGTCCATGCAGTATGTGTGGGATGAAAATCATAGTTTTTGCCATGGGGCTTGGAGTCGGCCCCGCTGCTTTGATTTTGACTTATGCTTTGTTGTTGGCACCCCACCGCCGTTGGCACTGCACCGTGACAATTTTCACTCCCAAGTGTGTATCGTCACAACAAACTGTGCTTTGCTACTGTGCTGACAAGTGTGCCGCTTGTACAAAGCGTGAGCCGAGCTAAGGGGACAAAAGCAGGACGCGCTGTTGCTGACGCGATCAGAGATATTTCACTGTGTCATGTGATCATTCTCTATAATTGTTCAGCATTCAAAATCTTAGGTACTATGGTGTTCCGGTAACTGGGCCATGAACTCATCCAACTGTTCAACATTCCAAACCAAACATGAGGTTTTAACCAGGGTTTGTCTCATCAATCGAGATGTTTCTCACGTTAATGAGGACCAAAGCAATTCATTAAACCACATCATTCTCTAACTTGCAACCTATTTTAATTACATTGTGTTTATCGCTTTTATTTGTTGTTGTGAAATGTTGTGTTCGGACTGGGTTTTCTCAGTGTACTTACCAGAAAGTTCATCCAGATGCCAAAACTCCAATACAAAGCTCCTCACCAGAGACCAGCCCGAGCTACTCTCTCAGATTAGATCCAGCCTAATCACATTAGATCCAGCCTGCTCTCCCCGTAGCGATAAGACACTGTGAACAAGCTCGCTGGACTTACACGTCTGCTTGTGCCGCTGACTTTGCTCGGGCTGAGTGAACGAAGGCTCTTTTCATGATGAGCTTCTGTGTCTTGAAGATGACAAGATGTTAGAGGTGGCTACTTATTTCCATCTTGGCAGTTGTATCCCTTAAATGCTGACCACTGCACTGACTCATGACATGAAACATAAAAAAAAGAAAATTGGCACCAATTTTGCATTTATCATTGTATGTTGTGCCGTTCACAGGGCTGTATTGATTCCGACCTCCTCTTGGTCTCCAACTGTGGAAATTAAAATAGTGAAATATAGCAGCCACGGTGCTTCGGTGACTCCAGGATGTGGTCTCTCCCAGTGACGGGGTTTATCAGACGCACAGTCTCCTGAACTCCTGTCAAAGCATCTTTTGGCCTGTGTGTCTGTTTGACAAAGAGATGTTCGTCCTCTTGCAGAATGAGTTAATACCTTGTTTTCAACGACGGCCCAATCGTGATTCATGCTGGTACGTAAATCGCTGCCCCGACTCTTCCTCCCTCCGCTCCCGTCTCGGTGTACCCAACCCCCCCGGGTTACGTTCATGTTTGACTCCGTTGTTATTGGCTGAATAATAAGGAATAGGTGTGCAGCCAGTGGAAGGAGGACTCCATTACTAAGCCACTTGACATCTCAACTTGTACATTTGTGAACAGCCTATCCTCTCTTGTTGTGATTGACAAACGGGCATGTCTGCAGGGGAGGACGAGTTTAAAAGAGTTCAACGTGACACGGAGACAGAGGAAAAACTGCTTGGAAGAGAGGACGAAAGTGTAGATGGCTCAATTACAACAAGCAGAATGATTAACACTATTTTGATTGTTTTTAATTCCCCATGGGAAATTAAAAGATGCCAGTGTCTGGTATTGCGTGTATTCATCAGAAGGAAACTATCTAACTAACTATTCCCTCGCTGAGGAGAAGCTTTCTTCATTTAGCATCTGCTTGCAAAACCCCTAAACACCCAGGACCGGGTTATGTAACGTCATCACAGGTTTATCCACACTCCCTTCAACTTAAATCTTATCGTACAATCCACAACTTAAATCTTATCGTACAATCCACAACTTAAATCTTATCGTACAATCCGTAGCCGGTACGATATTCTGATCGTGTGTGGTGTAAAGAGTCACTTTACACTCTTTGAAGTGCCTTAGGCAGAATAACCTCCTCTATTATTCTCCCGGTCTTCCTTCATTCTTGGCATGTCCCCAGGCACACAGTGACATGGACTTGAAAAAGACATGATAGAGCCCCAGGGAACAGGAATCTACAGGAACAGAGCTGTCACTGTAGAGCTGTTTTATTGGAGACAATGGAAAACAAACTTGTTGTGGAGGAGTAATTACACTGGCCTGGGTTGACCCAATATGCTGATCATCCACTCTCTGTTGCTCCATCCATTATGCCTGCATTAAGCCAGCTTTCCCATGCACACACACACACACACACACATTTTATCTTAATGCACTTCAATAGCATAAAATATGCTATAAATATGTGTCGTGTGAAGATCAGATGAGGTCACAGGAAAGACACCACCACATGACCCACAGCACCTTCTAAATAACCTGCTATTAGTTATCTGTGCCCAAGATTGCCTTGTTGTGGAATAGAGAACGGTTGAGAGATGTTGAGCAGCTTCTATTCGTATCCGCTCGTTCTTTTTTTCAAACAACGGAGCTCAGAGTAATATCCAGGAGTAGAAGAGCAAACTAAAAGTATGCTAGTAATCATTTGTGAATTATGTCAGGATTGGCTTTGCATTTCATTGTTTGTATTCGACCTCCTTAAAGCTGCCACACTATACAATATGTGTGATTCAGTAATAGTGCTAAATGAGTCCTAAGACCCCGGAGTGTGCGAGCATGTTTGCTGGATGAAGTAAGATCTGTTGTTAACACAAGCTTAGGAGATTGTAACGTTTTGTTCTGTGACATCAATAAATCAGTAAATATCCCACTAGTGAGTTTTTAAGTGTCTAAATGAGACGTCAACACAAGAACACTAGTCTGCCTTTAGCTTCATGGTGGCGACGTGAAGTCATGTGACCTTAGTGTACGGTAGTTTGTTTGTAGCTTAATGATTTTAACCTTTTTGATTGCATTTATGCTTCAACAACTGTTTTTCATTTGTGAAAATGATCTTGCTGAAAGAGCATGCAAGCATCAAACTTCTGTTGGCCACAGAGCTTATTTTCTGCAATAATCCAAAATGGAAAGCTCCCATTAGCTTTTTGTCGAGAGATGCTAAGTTATAGCATCGCAGGACTAGCATACAATAATACGTTACGTTCACATAAGCGCTCTATATGTTACTGGCACTTTGTTCGGTGTTTTGTGGCTTTTATTTGCCCTCAAAGATGTCTGCTGGTTGTAGCGCGTCAGTGCAGACGGACCGCTCCACATATTTTACTCTGTTGGATTTTATTGGCCAAGCTATACAGTCAACATAACAAAACAGTCCCAGTTGTAGTTCAGCTGTGAACACAGTACATCCGACTAGACGAGCATTGTAAACACTGCAGTGTTTTGTTGGTCCATGCTAATGCTGCTGTTTTATGTTGTGGCCGCATCAAGAAAGTATGCTCAGCAGAAAACCAAATTTAAAACCATCTTGGCACGGCAACAAAAGTCCCACAATCCTCTGAAGAAGCACTGGCACGTCTATTTACATGGCATGCAAAGCCGGTCAGCTTCTGCTGTTTTAACTGTGGGACAGGTGCTGCTTGTCTTAGTCGGACAGCAAAGCTCTGAACACAGAACAGATAAACGGATATTACAGACTGACCATCGATGCATGTCTCACTCCTTCTCCACGTGTGAAGTTAGTTTGTTACTAAAGAGATGTAACCTGTTGTGGAACAATGATTTTTAAAGGCAATCTAGCGTTAGGCTCGGTAATTAGACCAAGTACTGGGAAAAAAAGCTGCTTATTTAGTTGGTAAACCAGTGAATAGCCTCCATTTAGCCATCAGATAATCCTTACTTACCACAGTAATTGTTTTGAAAAATTGGAGTGACATCGATATAAATTGGAGAGGTATAAAGGTTTTCCTATTTCATGGCTTGAATACGATAAGGATTACCGGTACTCCTATTATGGCATTTAGAACCACACTAAGCAAAGCTAGGGGATAATAATAGCCCACAGTTTAAAATAAATTTGCATTCAAACAAAACACAGCTGGACTATTATAAGAGTTCATGGCTTCCAGATTATGAGACACTTTCTTGTTCCCCAGCGTGTGAGCGATCATTACAGTGTAAGTGAAACTTAAGCTGCCGAGCTTTGACATATTTATAAAGTGTTCATCAAAAGAAATGTCTCGCGACACCTTTTGTACCGGCACCGGAGACTGCAGGAGGAGCTTTAGTCCCCGATAGCTTGTGACCACAACAACTTTCCTCTGTTTTTTTCAAGAGTTACCACACGGGCATATGTTCCACTTATACAACCACTGTTTAACACCAGCATCCCATAATCTGTGTGCTGTCAAACTTACACAACTGAACTAGTCTTTTTGTGTTTAGCAAGTACTAGTCTTATTCGTAATTGGGGAAAATCAATTTCATGATTGATAATTCACACTTTTTTTATATAGTGTGTTTGAAACCGTTTTCTGTCTAGTCAGCGGTTGTGTGACAAGACCTTGAAATGGCTGCTTGACTGAACAGGGTGTGCTGGTGCTGCCTCGTGCATCTTGGCAGGCGGCTCGAGGTCAGTAGTGCTGTATGTTAGCCAATAGCCATCATCGTCGTACACTTTTCCATCGGTGAAGGTAAAGGTCCCAGTTTTCTCTCCTCCACATACACAGCGGGATGGCAATTAGTTTCCCATTATACCTCAACAGGCAACGCCTAGCACAGTTTGGCTGACATTGAATCCTCATTTAGCTTTGTGTATGAGGGTGTGAGTGGGCACTGTGTGTGTGTTACATCACTTCCTACTCTACCTAGCTTTATTTTAGCTTCAAGCTCTCAGGCCTTTGAGGGATCTCCCACTAGACACTGTGTGCTGGTGTACGGCTAAGATTTGATTGGCAGTTACAAATGACTTTGACCAGCAGAAAGGCTTCTTTGACTCTGATTTTAGTTGAAAAATAAAATCTCAACCTGTGACAGCTTAGACTGACGTTTCTGACAGTAGATGTCTAAAAACGGCACGAGGAGGCTGACATGATGGCTTTTTTCCCACTCGGCTGCTTCTAGTTGCTGTCTGTTCGCTATGACTTAAACACATCTTGTGTGTCTTTATCAGGGTTCGTACGGTCATGAAAAACCTGGAAAAGTCATGGAATTTTAAAATGGTAATTTCCAGGCCTGGATAAGTCATGGAAAAAAATAAAATCCCAAAAGTTTTGGAAAAGTCATGGAATTTTTTTATATTCATATGTTCATGTCGTACATTTACGCTGAGTTTGAAATAATTAATATGCTTTTAAAAGAAAGATATAAACAGGCATACGCTCTCAAACTCGCAGTGCGAATTATTCGCGCTGCCAGTGAACGCACCTTAACAGGTGACATGCCGACCGCTTCCCTGAGCTACTGTGATAGCAACATTAGCTCGGTTCGCGAACGGTCGGTATTATTCACTATGCCAGGGAAGTGTCGATTCAAAAATGCTTGGCTACACATGGACAAATACAAGACATGGTTACACCCGACAAAGACCCGGGACGAGCCAAATGCAGGTTGTGTGGAGGCAAAACCGTCGATATTTCTAACATGGGGGGAGCCGACATCAGACCCCCATCGCCGGCTTTGTAACTGCGACGCCGAGCAGCACGTCTCTCGCTTCGGCGAACAAGCAGGCGGCGATAACGGATGGCGCTGTAACAAAAAATGACGTCCTTACTGCGGAGGTAATGTGGGCACTGAAGGTTGCCAATTCCCACTTTTCATTTAAATCATCAGAAGATGCCAGCCTGCTATTTCGCCGGATGTTCCCCGATAGCCAGATCGCGGCACAATTTGATGAGCTGGATGACTTAAAGAAGAGGGCAAGAGTGGAGACGGATATTAGCGCACTCGAGAGATCAGCAGATGAATATGCTGAGAAAGCAGAAGCCACAAACCAACTGACCTTCATCACCAAATCTAACAGCAAAAGAGAAGAAGGCATCTCTGCCGGAGATTGAAAAGCAGATAGATGCGAAGCTTGAAGAAATGAAACTCTAAGCTGGCAAGTGACTGTCCAGTTAAGTTCCCGTGGACAGTGAAGCACAAATGTCTTCTTTCATTACAACTTGTTCAGGTTGCCACGAGCTATTCTCTCTTACGAGCCTCTCAAGGGACAAGTCTGTGTGAGTGTGTCAGTCAAACACACAAAAAAAGCTCTTGTTATGTGAATGTTGTTTTATAAACCTGTTTAAATGTTAAATTGTTTTTGATGATTTATGTTTGAAGAGTTAGTTACCAACTCGTTTTGTTAAAATTTACACTAAAAGGGAATGCAATGTGTGCACTAGCTGGATCCTACTGAATGCCTGTCAGAGTATATAAATGTTGTTATTCTAATCAAACTATTGTCTCTCATTCATTTGTCATTTAAGGTATGCTGTATGCTTTAGAATTCTCATTTTTAGTTTAAATACTACATTTTCTCACTTTTTCATGTATACACCGAGATTTCACAAAATGTTTGGTCATGGAAATTTGGCTTAAAGTCATGGAAAAGTCATGGAAATCCATTGGTCCAAATGTGTATGAACCCTGCTTTATCTTCCTGACAGCTTTTCTTTTTCCAGAGATCTCAGAATACTCTTCAGAGAGGTTTCCTCTAATGCTTCAGAAGGAACAGACAGTTTGTTGTCACAGCTCTTTATTTCACTCGAGGTGCTAGTATAACCAGAAATGTACTCTGAACACCTAAACAACGGGACTTCTCCTGGTGCTTTAACACTGTCGTAGCTGGATTGTTCCAGACTTGTTCATATTACCTGAACTAGGTTTCAAGTTAAGTCACTGTACCCGCTTGTTTCATCAGCAGCACAAATGGTTTGACACTGAGCCTGTAAAGGTTACTAAAGAGCTAAACTGGTGGCACTAATTAAATATAATGAGCTGTGTGGGTTGTCTATGTTCAAACGTTTTAAACTACGGATATATCGTGACACATACACCCTTATCAGAGCGAGAGATAATTGCATATTGGTAAGGGTTTCACTTCACCAAGGCCTTGTAGAGATTCAACAGTCTCGAGACAAATTCAACCTGAACAGATTATAGACGGTAGAATCTTACAAATGGAGAAATGTCTTATCTATACCGTACTTTTATAGTGCCTCGAGAGTTTTTACATAATTTCATTACGCTAAAGAAATAATGATTCAAGCATGACATTTTTCATATATTGTGATGTTTTTAGGTTCTGAAGGCAGCATGACTTTTATTCCAGTAAGACTGCATTACACACACCTCTTTTCACCTCGCATTAAAATTTAAATTTCAATCGGACAGTGCAGTCATTCATATTTTGGTATTTTCCTCTTGTAATGGAACATGGACATGATTGAATACCTACTGTGTCCCATCCAGAAGTTTGCCAAATACACAGCTAGTGTTTGTTTTTTGTTGCCACTGGAGTATTCACAACACACCCGCACCATCAATGCCACATGCCACACTATAGTACTGTGTGTGGGAGTCAATTGGGGCCTGAGTGAAACCACAGAAAGCACCGTGCAGTAGTTTGATTCTTATGTTTCTCTCTCTCGTTTTACTCTCTTTGATCTTACCAAGACGTGGTGAATGGAGGTACAGGCTACAGGCCTCCTCCCAGGACCAAGGAGGTGGTCATCAACGGCCAGACGATCAAGCTGAAGTATTGCTTCACCTGCAAGATCTTCAGGCCGCCGCGGGCCTCCCACTGCAGCCTCTGTGACAACTGTGTGGGTGAGTGAAAATGATAATCTCTGACTGTTTTTTATGTTTGGCTGATATTTTCTGTTAGCACCGTCATTTTTGCCACATTCATTTTGAGAAATTAGCATTATCAACATACACGGGGAAAGGCCGTCACCAAACTATCCTTTTTATGCACTTTGTGAATTGTTTTACCTCAACCACTTCACTTCATATCTGTGCATATGTATTTAAATATGAGGTCAACATAAGTCTGATGAACAGATTGATTGCTGCCTCACTTAATCTAATTCTGTGATTTTATTCTGACAACTCATGTTTAACCTGATTTAGCAAAAAGGCGATAGCAAGATAAATGTTGAGTTTAGGATGCATATCTACGTGGAATATACAGTGCATATGCTTCGAGGCATTCACATCCACACAGAGGAGAAGGAGGGAATAGTTACCATGAGAACAGAAAGAAAACAGCAGCATAATGGTTGAGTTTTACTGCTCTTCACAGCTGCATTCTCAGTCTCTGGAGACAAAGGGAAGAGCAGAGCTAGACAATTACTAAAAGATGGAGACGGCGATACAGAGACCCGTGTGTCTGCATCTCTCTCTCATCAGGGCTTTCTTGTGATGCTCACTCATCAGAGACCGCTCCATCCTTTGAATGTCTATTTCCTTGTTAGACGTGGCGCTGACTGAAAACCTGGGAGACAGGGATGAGGAAGCAGTAAACACAAAAAGAAGAAAGATGAGGAGGTGGTTGTCAGATGTTGTCAGATGCACACTGGCAGGAAGCCTGGCAGCAGAACAAAAAGATGGGAGGGAAGACATTTTCACAGACCCGCTATGTTCACATTTTAAGTGGATTTTTTAATTCATAATTGAAAGTGGTGAAGCTCAGTTTTTGTTTGGAATTTAATTAAAATAGAAGAAAAAAAACACGATGCAGTAAATCAGGGGTCTTCAACAAAAATTCGAAAAGGTCCAGATTGAGAAAATCTCCTCGGGCAAAGGTCCGAAACATTACAATAATATTTAACCCGCGCTATTTAGTGCCATATATCTATATTCAAGAAGCCTAGTAGTAACGTCTCCGTGTAGTCAACAACTGTCAAATCAAATAAAGAAAGTACACATCAATTATATTTTAACAAATTATTATTCTCAGTTTTCAAATTTAACTGGATGGATTATAAATAATACATTATTAAATGTTATTCTCATTTCAAGTAAAATAATGGCTGGATTAAAGAATAACTGACATAACAGAAAGCTTTTGAAGAATGTGCATCTTAAAATAAAGTAATTCATTTTAGAAAAATGTATTTCACTGAATTGTCCTGCAGCTTTAAATTCAGTTCATTCAGGTGTGAAGTGATGTCAATCAAAAAGCAACAATATTATATTTTTGTCATCTAAAAAGATAAATCAGTGAGCATGGACTTTATCTGTGGTTATTAACACTTGTTTCAGCTCTATTCTCTCTGGTAACATCATTGTTGGACAGTGAATTCATGCGTTAGGATTCTGATCATATTGGGCTCTTAGGTTTATTTTCTGTGTCTTCATTTCAGATGTGAGTGGGTACGAATTAGCTCAAGATCCACCCTCAGGCTCCACCAGCATGGAGCCATTTTGCATGAATTGTGTTTCATTTAGTGCACGTTTGTGTGCATTGTGACCTCATGATCATAGGCTTGTTGTCAAACTAGGCTAAGGCTCCTCCTGTTAGCTGTATATGGGTGAGCTTGGGGGTGTTCATGTTTATAATCACATTTGCTTATCCGTCGTTCTTTGAACTCTTTAAAAAGTTCGGGGTGTCTGTCTGAAAGGTGCTTTGCCGTGTTAGACGTGTTGCCTCACTTGGTCTGTGGCTTTGAAACACGTTTCGCAGACGGGTCTCTGTATGTCAGTGGGCTTTCCTTCACTGTCTGCAATATAGCCAAAGTACTTCCACATGATACTTCTGGCATCTTGTTTTCCAAGAAGCTGAGGACGGTCGGCAAAAGCTCGTGCATGTCTCCCCTGTGATCACTCGCTGTGAGTGCGCGCGCTGCCTGTTGCTGTGAGTGCGCTGGGCAGCCCCGCCCCCTTGCATGCCTGCAGGCAGCATGACAGGGAGCGGAGCAGCCAGTGCACTCTGATCGCGCGCTATTTTAATAAAGTATCAATACTAAAAATATGCAAAATCGGATCGTTTTTAACGTACAGGTACCGCGGTACCTTTTTAGTATCGATACACCGGACAACCCTACCGGTTAAAGTACAAACTCGCTGCCTAATATATGTGTGATTTCGAAATGTCGATTTTAGGTCCTGGGTCCGGATCCGGACCGCGGTCCGCCAGTTAAGAGACCCCTGCAGTAAATGATCGACCCACTGATTCAAACCAGTCCACTCACAGGAGGTGCTTTAGATTTGTTCCAGAAGCAAACACGGACGCAGCATTGTATGATCTTCTGAATCCAAATCATTGGGGATGAGCCTTAACAAATGTGATTAGATCGTAGTGGCTGTGAGCCACAGATGGGAGGGAAATAAACAATGAGAAATAGACACACATTGGGTCTGTCCATGTGGTGGGAGTGATGAACTCCAGTGATGAATGTCACTTGTAAAACATGGCGTCTCTCTTATAAAAAGTACTTTACCTTCTGCTCTCAAAGCTCCGGGCCTCCACCCAACGTGGCTCCAGATCCCAAAGTGAATCAGTCAGTTCAGAGATAAACTAGTGGCACAGAGAATAAGGTCGTATGTATACTGTATGATGAGTGTCCTCAAAGGAATGTTCAATGTTTGTTCAATAACCCGAGCATGTTTTTTTCAGTAATGATCCAATTTAGTAACAAATTGGAACGGCACTGGAAAATGCGGATCGCATTGGCATTAAAAAAAGACAGTGATGCGAGTGCTTCCCCTGTCTCTCTCTGTGTCTACCTTTGGTGCTAAACGCCATGGGGGCTAAGACGCTCTTAAATAAGTTGGCAGGCAGAATGGAGAGGGCGTCCCCCGTGGAAGTAGAGGACAGGAATGTAGTCGAGGATGGAAGAAGCTTATGAGAGAGCAGAATTGTGACACACACGGATCGCTTTGCTTTTCCCTCTGTACTCGTTTTATTATTTCTTTCTTCACTATATATATATACTGCACAGATACAGTATGACATGGTGTCACTGTTGGTGTTTTAATGTTAATAGGGTTGCAAAGTTCTGGGATTTCTCAAGGTGGAAACTTTCCATGGAGAATTTAGAGGGAATTTGTGGGAATTCAATGTTGTTATTTGCTCAGGCTGTATTTACCACATCATATGCAGCTAGAAACTAACTTTCACAATTAAATGGGCCATAAGACCTAGTATTGCTTTTTTATGTAATAAGTTTGCGATTTTAATGGAGATTTTCAGACCTTTGTAATCCTAAATGTTGATAATTATTGATGTGTAGACAGAGAGTTGGGATTATAAGAGCGGTTTTAGGTCTTCTGCTGCTTTCCATCCTCTGATTTGCTTAATTAGCCAACATTAGATTGAGATTTAATGACACTCTTGGGGAAGAGGAACGTTGCAAACAAACAAATGCATCAAAGAATATTTGCACATAAATCAGAATATATTAGATCCTCATGAAACTGTCAGAGTTGTTGCTCTTGGTTTTACTTTAACGCCACCATCGAAGGGACGATGCTACCGAGCGATCAGCTGCCACGCCTGGTCTCTATTAGCAGCTGTTTCTAATACCGCTAGATCTGAGTCGTAGTGCTTGTTCATCTCGTCTGGCTAGAGGCTGAGCTGAATGTCCCAGACTGCAATCAGATGCGAGCATTTCTGAATTCCAGACATTTAATTCCCTGAAACGACAGCGATATTCAGAGGAAAGGGGCTCCACAATAACACTTTGTTGAGATGCATACTCTGTACCAAGGTGGCTGACAGGCAGTGTGAACAAACTGGACAACCCCAGTCGTTCCTGTCGGCAGGATCTCTGCGGAAGGAACCCGGCGGCCTGGACAACTCTGTCCTCAAACAGCTTGACATATTCCTAAATTGCATCCAGCAAAGTGCTTCTTTCGACATCTCAACCCTCCACAGACCCAGTGTCAGGGGAACTGTTTCAGCCATACACAGCCATGTTGGGCCTGTAACTTGTATTTACTGTTTTTGTTTTTTTTTATAAATAGCCAGCTATGTGAAAAATGTGTATATTGTTATGCCAAGACCCAGAGGGACACTTCCCCTTTCCCCTAATGTCCTCGGGCTCCGGACTCCTGCTTTGTGTTGGCATGCACTGAAGTAACCTGATTATTTTTTTGTTTTTTAAAAGTCTTTTAAATGAAAAACCTGGTTTCACTAATTGAGCGTTGACAAGTCATAGATGTCTTCTGGAGAAGCCATGTGTGCATAACCAGGTTTCTGGCAGGGTGAACATGACTTCAGACTGGAGGAATATCACTGCGGCAGCAGTGTGGTGGGGATAAAAGGATAGACTTCTATGACTTCTTGTATCTAAAATACTTTCCCTCCATCTGTGTGTCTCTATCTCTCTCTCTCTGTCCATGCAGAGCGCTTTGACCACCACTGTCCCTGGGTGGGGAACTGCGTGGGAAGGAGGAACTACCGTTTCTTCTACATGTTCATCCTCTCGCTCTCCTTCCTCACCATCTTCATCTTCTCCTTTGTCATCACACACATCATTTTACGTAAGTAGCTGAGGGAGGGGGGGGATAGGACATGTGCTCAGGCATGGCACACACACACACACACACACACACACACACACACACACACACACACACACACACACACACACTCTCCTCCTGGCTGTGCTCTTGGTGTGTCTCGAGCCAGCAGGTTGTAAGTGGGCGTTGTGAAAAACTGCAGCATTCTGGCTTGTTACCATCTTTCCAGCTGGGAGCAGGCAGTGGACCATGGGCTCCCCATCAGTGTGTGTGTGCATAAATGAGCGTATACGACTTAATGCCCTGTTCATGTTGTAAGCGTGCAGAAGACATACAGTACAGTTGTGCTAAGACCTGCTTGTCGGTGCTTCAAACCAAATGTAGTTGCAGTCCTCCAGCGCTAACGTACGAGCTGATCAGCCATGACCAGTGACCTGCTGCTCTTATATTTCATGATGCACGAGTATGTTGTTGTTGCACAAGCACCATGGAAATCAAACACAGCGGCGGCACACACACACACACACAGATACATGCCGTCGGTGTGGAAGTTCTTCAGCGGGAGTGAAGAGGACAAAAAGCTTACAATTTGCAACGCCTGGAAGTCCAAAATAAGCCTCGACAGAACAACCTTAAAAACATTTGGAACAACTAACTTCATCAGACACTTAATCTATTTATATTGTCATTCACCTCCATGCATGCCGCTCAGACTAATTGGCTCTTCTGCCAACAGTCTCTCCCTCTCCTCCTGCACCATGTGCAGTCAGTAGGCAGGAGATAATATAATATATACAAATTCATAAATAGTTTTGTATAAATAAATAGTAGATGATGGACAGTTGACTCTATAACAAGCAGTACACAGTATAGAATGTATTATTCTATACTCCCTTGTGATTGTTCTCTCGGTATGAACATTAGAGCCGTCACACTATCTCATCTTCACTACACTTAACTACATGTGGCCCAAATAATTGAGGATGATATCGTAATATTTATAGGAAATTTATTTATTTTATTTCTAACTTTGTTCATCGGTTTTTTTTGGGTCTCTTTATTTACACTCAAAATACAAGTGTAGGGAGGTGAAGTCAGTCTGTAACCATAACTCTATAAAAAGCAAGACTGGAAAGCCACAGAAATAATTAAAGAGATGTAAGATTATTTACAAAATATCGTATGTGTATTAATTATATATATATATATATATATACACATACATACATACATACATACATACAACACAATTGCATAATGTTCTAATGGAAACTGGTCTTTCTCTGTTCACAGGCTCCCATGAAAGCGGTTTCCTCAACGCACTTAAAGACAGTCCTGCCAGATATCCTTTCACTGAAATCAACCTTTTGTCATTGATTGTGCAATAGGTGTCCATTACGTGTGATTGTCTTTCTTTATATACTTCTCCGTCCATAGTGGCAAGACTAGCTAGCCCAGCGAGGGCCCATAAGGTCATTCTGTGGTTCAGAATTACTCGCATAACATGCCCTTTCAATGCATTCACATCAATCACGCCTTCGAGTTAATACTAACTGGAGTGCGTCTGATTGGTGTCGTTCCATCAGTGTAACGCATCGGGCACGGCAGCTCCTCTCCTCTCTCTGTCGATTGCTTCAGTCAGTGTTTGAGCTCCTCTGCTCCAGCTTCACTCCACAGAGATGTCGTGTGAGTGGGATTTGATGCGAGCGCTGCCATGTCGGTCTGTGTGCTAGATGCCGAGTGTGTGAGAGACGTCTTAAGCTACAGCTGTTACAAGTACCCTGACAGTCAGCTTATTGTCTCGGCACGACATCCGTGATAATCACGAGGACTGTGGTGAGTCAAACGTTGTGTTTTGACATTGCTGTAAAGTTGAAGTTTCACACCATTTGACCTCGGTGTGTAACTGTAAATCCAGGCAGTGACGGTTGGAAGCAGTCACCTAACGCCACTTCCCCAACACAATATCTCTGAGTAGAGGGGGACAGTTACTTTGCTTTCAATTCAATACAAAAATCTGAACACGGATCTTCTAATAAACAAAATCAATCGGCCTGTTTGGAGAATCTGAATTGCTCTCTCCCTCCCCTCCTCCCCCCCTATGAGTGAGAGAGCTGTTTCTCTGGCTGATAAATGTGTGCCAAGCCGAGCTGATAATGGTCTGTGTCCTACAGGACTTTAAAGAAAGGGGAGCTGCTGCCGATAGTGTCGCAGCAGTCCTTTGTACTTGGTGAATGATGACATGTTTTGTCCTCGCTAAGGAGGAAGAGAGAAAAAGACGAGGGGATTAGGAAAGAGAAAAGGGTAGATTGTGGGTGTTTAGTTGATTTTTACAGACAGACTCGTGGTCTTTGAGTATGTAATGTTCTACTGACCTACCAGTATGCCTACAGGGACTTAGTGTCTGGGGCTTATCTCATGAATAAGATATTCTTTTAGAGGCAGTATCCTAAGATATAGCTGTGTTTCTTCCCCCCCCTGTAAAGGCAGGATTCATCAGTCTGTGTTTTATGTGGAGCAGAGAAAATTAGCAGCGTCCTGCAGTCCCAGCCAGATGAACTGGTAACTAGGAACTATTGGCAAGAGGACAGCCCTGAGGCTGTAGGTCAGTAGCCTGGCTGTTAGAACTGGTGGATATGTGGTCCATGCTGTCTCCATATGGGTCCATCATGTGTCTGTCTTTGTGTGTCTGGGCTTTCACACTATTGTCTTTCTGCCCCAGCTTTTATTCATTCATTCTCACGTCTATTGAAACAATTATTCCTTGACGCAATTGTGTCACTGTGCTGGAGGTGGTGGTGTGTTTCTTTTCCGTCTGGTCCATAGTGGGCCTCTCGGGCTTCCATACCTACCTGATCAGCTCCAACCAGACCACCAATGAAGATGTGAGTATGAAATAGACATTCACACATCACGACACGCATGCTGAAAAGAAACTGAACCCAACATTCAACATCCATACAAACAGAAAAATGGGTCTGTTATTGTGTCATGAGTTCGATCCCCATTCGTGCCATAAACATATTTAGTCTTAGACAAGTCGCAACACTCAAACATTACCTCTGTGCTGCACCGAGTTGTGGTTTTTGTAGCGGTGACACTTCAGGTCATTTATCTGTTGCATGGTCTCTTCCAGATAAAAGGTTCATGGTCTTCTAAAAGAGGGAAGGACAACTATAACCCCTACAGCCATGGCAATATATTCACCAACTGCTGTGCAGCACTGTGTGGACCCCTGCCACCAAGGTATGACATTTTTACATGGTGATACTTGGATGCCCACATGATGACATGTGAGCCATATCATTCACTGCTCTGAGAAAACCCAGTAAAAAGTCACAGTACCTGTTGTTACCCCCCCCCCCCCCCCCCCCCATTGTAATTTTGAGTTTTGTCCAAAGGCTAAACTCGAGCTGTTAGTCAAGACTCCTTTTGATGTGAAGAGCTGCTTTGAAAGCAGTCCGCCCGCAGCCGTTTCTCTATACATAGCTCCTGAGATACAGCACTAGTGGAAAGGATTTCAAGCCTGTTTTAACCAAATCCAAAATCAAAGTTGGCTTAATATATTCGATTTCACACTTTTGCTGCTCATGTGATTTAACAAGGATACAGGCCAACTGTCACAGTTCTCATGTCCATGTGACTGTAGATGTCAGTACACATTGCACATTCCCTCCCAGCTTCTTTCACTTCTGCTTTTTGCCCAACAATTCTCATTACTCATCCGTGAAGCTGCAGTTCTTGATTCCTGCGACAGAAACTGCTCTTTCCTTTCTGTCATCACGGTTCATAATGTGTTCGTGCTCACCCCCTCGACAGAGACGCATCCTATCTGCTCTTATCTTTACTGGCCACCGTACCCACTTTGTAGATACAACACTCAAAATGACGCCGTCAAGAGGTCACAATCATCTATTTGCCTTTGCACTCTCTTAGAGCACACGGTCTGTAGTTCAGCACATGCATACAGTATCTTCTCTGTGTGTGTGTGTGTGTGTGTGTGTGTGTGTGTGTGTGTGTGTGTGTGTGTGTGTGTGTGTGTGTGTGTGTGTGTGTGTGTGTGTGTGTGTGTGTGTGTGTGTGTGTGTGTGTGTGTGTGTGTGTGGGGGGGGGGGGGGGGGGGCCAGGCACTGCACAGCTGTGTCCACCAGTAAGAAAGGAATGTTTCACCTCAGCGTCGGACTATGTAAGCAACGCTGCTCCTCACACACACGGAGACAAAAGCTTCCTGCATTTGATTACCTGCTGAGACCTTGACTCACACCTTCTTATGCATCAGCCTACACACGTTCCGCTATTCATTAGGTTGCTGAAGGTTCCCGGAGTCTGTCTCTGTGATTCTAGCAAACCATCTCCACCTGAATCCAGCTCAGTCCCACTGGAACACGCTGTCAACTCACTTTGTTAAATGATTACCCTGCTCGCACTGTTTAACACCGTGTGTGTGTGTGTGTGTGTGTGTGTCTGTGTGTGTGTGTGTGGTAGAGACTGCTCTGTGTCAGATCAACCTGTATCTGGCTGATAAACAGCCATTATCACATACATCTGGCCCGTGACCAGACACGTGGATATATACGCATACCAAAGGTTCAGCAGGTCATGGTCTAACCAGCTGTGTCAGTGCTGTATTAACGATGGGACAGAAGTATGATTCACTGCAGGACCTCTGTGATTTATTACCAAGTTGTGATTGTATACATGTGTGAGTGGAAGATTAGAGTTTTGAAACTCAAATGTTGAGGCGTGCACACAATCATATCGCACATCTACTGACACGCTGTTGTCTCTCTGAACACTGTAGTACCGCTGACATGAGGTCAGTTGCACTCTGCTACGTTGACTCAACCTGGCTGTAGATACAGTATCAGCCGGCTGTAGCACTCAGTGACTACAGTCAGACCTTTTCATTTGTACATCTGTGCTTTAAGGTTTTCAGTGCTCCAAAGAATCGAACGGTTGCACTGCTGTGTGAAATCTGTGACTGGGTAATGCCATTCACTTTGTTCATATTTGTGAATGACTGCTCAAAACAATGCTTTTCTTCCCTCTTTGTTTCTCTCCGACCAGCCTCATTGACAGACGGGGCTTTATCCAATCAGACGTGCCACAGCTGGCACCGCCGACCAATGGCACCACTATGTACGGGGCCACCCAGTCTCAGCTGAGCCACATGGTAAGACACTGACCTGACTCTCATGACAGCTGCTCTTGTCAGGTGCAGCAGAAGTTCTGTTTACAAGTGCAGCCAAACACACTGTTGTAATGAAGAGGCCAGTCAGTAACTGGACTAACACTAACAATGAAAGCTACTAAATAGAGAAATAATTACAGGTGGTAGGTATTGTTTGGCCCACCGTTTTCTCATCCAACCAGATTGAAACGGATGAAATCGCTCAGAATTTCAAAGAGCGAGTCAGTGATGTTTTCAATGTTGCATGTGTGGCTCCACGTCGTCTGTAAATGAGGTCAGCGATAGCGAGGAGGGGTCCTCTCTGTGGCCGTCTGTGCTGAGGTTGCATCGCACTTTCCCTGATTTCTATGATTCTGCTGTCTCACAGTTTATCAGTCAGAATGCTGTGACTCGTACTGATAATCCAAGTCTTGCAGTTGGCCCGAAAAAAGACAACGAGTAGGAATCGGAGAGAGATGATATAAAATGCAATCTATACACCACAGTCGGTAAACGGATGACATGTCTCTTAAAGGCTTGGAGAGAATAGCTGGTGCGGTGAAGCGGACAGTGTTATAACCTCACTGACCGGTGTCCCTCTGGTGCCCGACTAGAAGCAACAAGTCCGCTGTTGTTCACTTTCGCCGTTAACCTCGCACATGACCTGCTCGATTTAAGGCCTATTCACACGCGGCTACTAAAACGTCTCTCACTGGTGCCTTCCCTCTGCGCCACAGTCGCCTTCGTTGTTCTCGTCCACGCTCGACCTCATCCTGTCAGTTCTCATTGAGACGTGGAACATGAACGTCATCTGTCTCCAGGTCCTAAATGTGTGGACTACTTGTCATTTTCCCTAACGTTAGCACGTTTAGAAATATCTGTTTTCTGTAGCAGCCCTGATTAGCAGAGAGTTGTCCTATTGTGCCGGCTGCTGGCCATTTATGTGCACACTGAAACAGAGTCAGCTGTGTGCTTACTCTCCATCTGTTAGACTCGGTTACATGCCGCATCGGTAACACAGGAGGGACTATTTTTGAGTATTCTCATCATCCCCCTAACGCCTACCGATGCAACTCACGGCATCGCTATAAAAATATTTTTCCTTTTATAAATGCGAGCTGGACCACACTGTCCACATTGTGTTGTAACATCGAGTGGGTTTTTAGAGAGGCTGCTGCTGCTTAATTTAGTTAACGCATCCCGTCACTTTCATTTGATGAAAGAGTGTAGGTGGGTGCTATTTGGACAAAGTCTGTACATGTACATGAAGTGTTGTGTGAGTGAAAGAGATATAAAGGGGCAGCAGATAAGTGAATATGTTGTATGAGCTGTTAATGTTGGGTTTCACTCATCAGTGCAGTCTTGATGTCGTAGAACAAGTTGTGCACGGATCAACACTTCCGTGTTTAAAGATGACGGATCTCTCTTTTGTTATATAGAAATGAATAAGCACTGACTTAACAGCCCCCGAGGCCCAGCAGACGTTTGTATCTCCACTGATATTGTTGGTTTGTGCCCGTCACACACTCGCACTGTGTTTCTACCGTATGTAGCCGGTTACTGCATCGAGGTGGCGTTTGGGCAGTGACGGCCCTGTTTCTCTGTGAGGTAGTTTAGTCTGTGATGCAGCCTGGGATGAAGAAGCCTGGCAAGCGGTTGCCATGGTAACAGTGTAACCTTGATAACATAAAACCTCCATCTGGGTTTTGGGGGGGGGGGGCAGCTTGATTGACAGCAGTCATCTCAGCCTCCAGTTAAAGGGTCAGTTCACCCGAATTACAAAGATCAAGAAAAATTCTGAAGTGAGATGATGTTTTGTTATAAGTGCACTATTTGCTTTGGCCTTGTCTTCCGCCTTACCCTTTTGTGAGCTATTTTAGTATAACACAGAGTGCAACTTGCTCATCTACCGTTTCCTTGTTCATGGTTCCACATTGAGTGATGAGTCACTGTCTGTTTATTAAAGGTAAATGATGAGCAGAGGTAGTTTCCTGTTCTTCTTAATCGGGCCAGTTCAACCAAATGTAGTGCGAGTTATTATCAATCACAGCAGACAGCGGTGCGTCTTTTAACCATCTCACCTCAAAACCTGTGTTAAGATGGAAAATAGATGGTGCCAGCTTTGGGACATTTTTTTTTCATTTCACGGTATGAATGCAGCTAATCATTATTTTGATTGTCAATTAATAATTTGCCCTGTAACATGTGAGAAACATTAAAATGACTCTCCACCACTAGAATGACATAATCCTGCGGTGGTATGTTGACTACTGTACACAGTTTAGTGATGAAATCGAGGAATAAAATACAAATATAGGATAAAAAAAAAAAGCTCTTGTTGTGTCATCACTGCTATGTGTGAAAGCCAACTAAACCATTGCTGCCTCACATGCTGTCTGCTGTCCAAGGTTAGTCCATCAGCAGGCTACGTACATAGTGTTCCTTGTAGTTCGGTGTGTGTGTGTGTGTGTCTGCTGTGGGGGATGGACAGCGCTGACTCAGACTAGATGACTGTTTTATAAAACATGAGTGGGCCTGTAAGTAGAGACAACAGGGAAAGAGCGCTGGAGCCCTTTTTTACTTCATGTCCAACACACCGCTGATGACGTAGCTCTGAACGAGGCTTCCATGTCATTTCAGTCCAATGACCCTCGCTCTAATTAGTCTTCTCAACCAACTGGAGTGAGGCCAAGCTCATAAAGCTGATGAGATTGATAATTCTTAGAATCATCTCTTCTCCTGTAGCTCAACTTCTGTAATCTGCTCTTTTTAGTTCAGTGACATTGAGACAGAAAGGTGAGAAGTTCGGGGCGATTTATAAAATTTTCTTTAAGAGTGGTGTGTGCGATGGAAGGAGGCATCAGAGTACTTATTTATTTGGCTTTTTAACTCCTGCACAACTTTCCTCTGTAACTGGTCTCTACTATTCATGGTGATAAGGGGCCAATAGGATTAACGCTAATCTCCCTGTAGCTAATGTGTGCTATCGATGACTAACCCTGACCCAGTTACTCTGCTCTGGTTTTAGACGTGTGATTTCCAATCTAATGCAAGACAATAGAGATCAATAGGTCAAGAGGCTGTGACTTAATGGTGGCTTTTCAACTCTTGTCTTCTGACCTCAGCGCTGTTTTTATCCACCGGGGCTGATGCACAAACTGGTGCGGGTACTAACGTCTCCTTCTCTTTCTCTCCCTTATCCAATCACCGCCCCCCTCCTCTGTTGTCTTCCCACATGCTCTGTTCCTTGATCCCATGTGTCGTTTCTTCTCTCCTCGTCCATCTTCATTTTTAACACTGCCTCTCTGTTATTTGTTTTCTGTTTCTGTCCTTCGTCTTATCTATCTCCCTGACTTTCACATCCCCATCCTGTCTTTCTCCTGCTTCCCTCTGCATTCCCTCAGTGTGACCAAGACCAGTGCATTCAGAGCACCAAATTCGTTTTGCAGGCCGCCACCACACCTCTCCTCCAGCAGCAGAGCAGCGAGCCAGTCGTCCTGACGGCCTCCCCTGAAAACGGATGCTCTGTACCCGGACGCACCTCCCTCACCCTCGGCCAGCCCACCCCTCCGACGTCCACCCCCAGCCTCAGCTGCCACGAGGCCACAGAAATGCTGCCAATCCACGGACAATGCCACACACACAACCACAGCCACCCCCTCCAAGAGCCGATGGCCCACCACCACTTTCTCACGCCTGAGGAAATGCCCTCGCCACCAGGTATGCTTCCCTGCGGCAGTCCGCTGGGTCACAGCCACACTATACAGGCCGGCTTCTACAACCCAGCCAGCCAGGACTCACTGCACGAGGACTCTGTCAGAGGATTGGTAAAGCTCAGCTCTGTCTGACAATGGATATATACCCCCCCCCCCCCTCCTCCTCCTCCTCCTCCCTCTACAAACATGTCTAGCCCATGGAACTGCCACATTTGGACCGGCTCGCTCTCCCCCTGGATCAGCTTTCCTTTCTCTCCTCAGCAGGACTTGAGAACTGAAAGAGGCTGTGGTGGAAGCTGCTAGAAACTGACTGGAATTGAACTGAACCGAAGTCAACACCAGTTGTCCTCAGCCAATGTCTTGCCAGACCT
This sequence comes from Lycodopsis pacificus, assembly GCA_028022725.1. Taxonomy (NCBI): domain Eukaryota; kingdom Metazoa; phylum Chordata; class Actinopteri; order Perciformes; family Zoarcidae; genus Lycodopsis; species Lycodopsis pacificus. Next base: position 15,222,179 of record CM051701.1, on the reverse strand, counting down.
CTCCGTTGGAGCAGGGAGAGATGTTTTCTAGGCTGGTGGCCTGTGTTACAGCTCCGACATATGCTTCTCTTTTCTTTTCTTTTTTTTTACTTAAAGGGAAGCATATTCCATTACCTCCTGCAAACTGGACACGGAGGAGTTTCTTTCTCAAAGTGGCATATGTCTGTGAGCCGTGTCAGGCTACAACGAACTGTTTTGACAGTACGTGACATTTCTGGTCAAAATGCTGTATTTCTGTCGATGGATCGCAGGTCTGACAGGTTATTTTGTAAAACAAACTTTAGCCGTTTTGCCTGTTGCTGATTGGACGGTATCTTTTGCCTTTTTTTTCTGAGACATTCTCAGCAGTGCAATGGTTGATGTCATCATGTTGCATATCATCCTGCTTTTTCTATGTAAAAAAAAAAAAAAAACCAAGAGACTGTTGTACTGTACCACGATTACAAATCTTACAAATTATTATATTGTGGATATTAATAAAACATCAACTTTTATCAGATAAGATTGCATTAATAAGGTGTAATGTGAGCCATGTGGCGATAACGTGTCCTTTAAAGTTCACCCTGTGACGAATGCCTGGTCATCAGGAGTCAGAGAGACAGAATTAAACAAACAAGCACGTCCAATGAAAGTTGCTGAACATTTATGGCTGTTCAAACTAAGCTGACTTCCCATTCATCCTGACAGTTCCTGGAAAGAGATGTACCGACTAAAACAATTCTCAGTTCAGTCATTTATTGAAGGTTATTGAGGTGCCTCAAAGACAAAAGATTAGTGGTGCAGGTGTCTGGCTAGTAAAAGGCAGTACATCAACATTTAATTATCTTCTACCACCTTGTGGTGGTGTAGCAGTACTGCAGAGGAAAGTGTAGTTCTGATCATTAAACATTAAAACAGCAGGCATTAGTCGTCAAGTGCAGACACCTACACCTACTCTGACTTATGTAACGTTAAGCTGCAACAATCCTTTATTAAACAGATGACTACATGTAATGTCAATGGGTTGTTATAGTGAGGAACTGCCGTGTTCCCCTTCACTCTACACAGCATTGTTTTGGATTTTTCACAGCCTGTGACTTTAGTTTTTGGTTGATCCTGTCTGCTCTTACCAACCTTGTTTCCAGATGTAGCAGCCAGCTGTTTTCAGTCCAAAAAATGGTAAACAAAAACATGTTTTGCCGCCCGGCACCAGATGGTTTTTAAAGTTAGCTTGAGCAGAAAGTGAAGCATTTAGCTGAAGGAGAGTGAATATCAGGCGTGCATTCATCTGGTAGACACTGAATGCTCGTGTTGCTTTGTGTCTGTTTATGTACAAAAAGCCACTTTTTGCTCGCAGGTTCACTCCATCACGGTCAATGTGTCGTGTTTACGGCCTGTTTTGTGGTCGATAATATAAATGAATGCAGGTTTAACTCAAACCATCTACACGTGTAAAACAGTGGAATGATAACACATTTATTTGTTATTAAATCATTTATGATACATAGTTTTTTTTCATACATATTTTACAACAGACATTTGAAAAGAAATATCCCAGATTTTCTTTTCCTTAAGACGACATATGGTCACAGATGCAGATTCTACTATGTTCTACAGCTTGCATACAGATTGCAGCATGTCACTCACTAGGTTGTTGAAATAATTACATTTGAAACTGACCCTGTATTGCACTGTGCTTGAGTTCAGCTGCACCATTATATGTTAAATTGATTTAAATGTCAAGTGCACTGGACGCTTTCATATGTTAAGGAATCCTGAGGATCCTGACCTTTAAAGAATAAAACTAAGACATGTGGGCAGGTCCTATAAGATTAAAATAAAAGCTAATTAGAAATGTTTTAATATATAATTAAGTCTACATTGGGCCTTGCTCCAAAAGCATGGAGCCCTTCAATTGAACTCTGTATTAGCGGTCTGTCTTGGCATTTGAACAAAGCCAAGTGCTTATTAACATTTGCAATATTTCCAGTTGAATTATACAGCGCGTTAAGGGCGTATCACAGCAGAAATACACTAGAGACAGTACAAGAAATTCAACCAAGGCAAACTTGTAGCTGTAAACAATCATGGTGCCTCACAAGCCTGATGCTCCAGCACAGCTAACTTTCATGCATCAGTCGTCCAGCCAGGGCTGGAAACATGGACCATAACACTCCATGGAAGGGCCTGGCTAAGGTCCTTGGCCACCAAAATGCTAGACTAGCTTAACTCAGTGACCCGTGGTTGCTGCGAGGCTAACCTGACCAGCATCCATTTTCCGGGTTATTGTGGCTAAGCTAATTTAGCATCGATAACCAGAACACAACAGTATCTGGAATGCTGGCTTCCGTGCAAGTCTCGAGCCCCCCCCCCCCCACGTCACCAAAGTTTCACATCATTGAGCTCCAGGTCCCCCATGATCTCCAGCTGGTCAATGCTGCTCAGGTCCTGCACCCGATGTCTGAACTCAAACAGGTGTGAGCCATTCACTGCCAGCTTGAACTGATGAGGCTGACAGAGGATGAGAATCTGAGAAAGCAAAACAATGCGGGATAGTTAAATCATTACGACGTACTGAGAATGAACGAGCGATCAGCTTGTGATTGCAGCGGCAGCAGACGGCAGGTTGTAGGCGGTTCATACCTCAAAGTACTCCCCTGACGAGAAGGGAAAGGTGGTCAGCTCCCGCTCCTCCTGTCCCCAGGACTCACTCAGGTACGAGTTCCTGATGAACACAGAAGACTTCATGCGAGGGTTCAGATGCAGAGCGATGTTCTCCGTACCGCTGTTGCGGAGGTTCACTGTGAAACTGGAAGAAACGAGGATTAAAAAGGTACCTTTTTTTTTTTTCAAAGAAAAGTTGAGTCACCAGAGGGAACTTATGTCGAGTCATGACTTTACCTGTGAGGGTACATGCTGACCTGTCCTTTGATTGTGATGTGCTGTCCGGGGCTCAGTCCTTTGAGTACACTGCCTTTATAAGGGATGCTCTGGAATCAGAGTATCACGAGTATTTTCTCAGCAATTTATGACAAAAATAGTGAATAATGCCAGATATAACAGTCCAAGGTAATGTCTTCAGATACCTTATTTGTCCAGGCAACAATCAAAAACCCAAAGACATTCAGTTGACCATCATATATCAGCAGTATATAAAGTAGTGAACCAGCACATTTGGAAAGCGTGAACCAGCAAATGTCATTTTTAACAATTAATTGATTTCCAAAAGAGTTGCCAGTTCATTTTCTGCCGATCAATGAGTCGAATAATCAACTAATCCGTGCTGCTCTGACTGAAACCTCTTAATACTTTTGTATCTTGATTTTGGCATCATTTTACATGCATAATTGTATTAATGTTAGTTTAGATAACAGGGGCCACACAGACGAACATAATTACACATATAGGACATCTGGGAATGTGGCATCGCTAAAAAGAAAGTGAAACATCACCAACATTTCGGGGGCTGTCGCTTTGGGGTTTTACCTCCAAATAGTGGTTTAGATCATCGTAATGTTCTTGTTTACAACCTACCTGTCTGAGGACTAACAGTCTTTGCCCCACAGGACTTTGTTGTTACGATGTTGGTGTTTTCCCCCAGAGCTCAAAAATAAAGAAACCAGAATTTCCTTTCAACCGTTCAAGAGCTGCATGCTGAGTTGATACGGTCTCCAGTGCACAAAGGACTCATTTAGGAAAAGTGATCCGGTTTTGATGGCATCACAAGACACTGGGCACATTTTAGGAACAAAGACTTTATGTCGATGAAAAGAAAAAAACTCACCAAGTCACCTGATTCTGAATATATTGCCTGACAGAGAAAATAGAAATCATTAGAACACATTAAGAAATGATTTATCAGATGCGTCTGTAAAAGAGACGCATCTGACCCGCTTGTGAGGACTTATAGAAGCAAACAACGATGACCGTGTTCTTACGGAGTTTGGGATGTAGCCAATAGCGTGCACCTTGACTTTCCCAGAAATAGAAAAGGTGTCCACCCTGTTGAGTGGGATTTTGTGCTTGTATTCCAGCAGGTGAGTGCCATTTACTGCCACCTATGGGTGAAGATACGCATTTTAGTATGAATCAAATTTAACTTAGGTTTTTTTGATGCCTTCATCCTGAAACAGCATGCGTTCACTGGCCTTGAAGACGTCTTCGTGCACCAGGATGATGGTCTCGAAGGGGGCTCCGCGCTTGTAGGGCAGCTGGTGGAGCGTTTGCTCTTTGCCCCAGCGCTCCTGCAGCAGGGAGTTGCACACCACACAGGGCGAGCCTTTGAAGCGAGGGCTGAAGTGGAGGGCCACGTCGGAGCGCGGCTTGGTGCTGCAGCCGCTCGACAGGTCGACCTGGAACCTGCAGCGAGGTAGCACAAGGAGGCTGGACTATTAAAAGGGGAGGGGGGAGTGCTGCTGATGAGAGATACAGCATCTAGAGCAGGGGTGTCAAACTCATTTTCACTCTGGGGCCACATCAGCATCACGGTCGCCCTCAAAGGGCCGGTTGTAAATGTAAGACGGTGTAAATGTAACTACTCCGAACATATTTAGTTTAGTTTCCCGTGATATCTGTGACTTCCTCAACACATACTTAGCAGAAATAGAGGTTCTTTTTTCCATGGTTAATGGCGGACAGTTGAACGGCTTTCAGGGCGATAAGCCACGCCCCCTCTCCGGCGCGTCCAGTGCGAATGAACACAAAATAGCCCCCGGCGAGACCGGCGGCGCAAATGGCTCATCTCATAATTTCAACCATGGGGATATTTGTATTTTCACATTTAACTTTTAATTTTTGTAAAAAAAAAAAAAAAATCTTTTTTTTTTTTTGCTGGGGGATTCGCGGGCCACATAAAATGACGTGGTGGGCCGGATCCGGCCCGCGGGCCGTATGTTTGACACCCCTGATCTAGAGCATATTTTAACATCTTACTTAAATTTATTTTGACCAAACCAGAGTTGCTGATTGTTGGAACAGTGGAAAGACCAACTAAGACTTGTTTGGCGAGTTTCATTTTGTTTCTGTCCAGTTTGAATGAAGTGTGTTTTATGATGAGTTAAGCCCGTCTCAGTTCTGTGTAGAAGTTTGAATTCAGGAGGTGTATGGTTGTATTTCTCGGTTTAGGTGTAAGAATATTTCCTTCATTGATGTTTATTTAACAGATGCTGTTAAATTAATCTTGGTACATGTAGGCTCAGCTCAGCAGGAGAGATCAGCTTTCTTGGTCAATATAGCGGACACTGGGAAATCTATTTCTTCAGTGAACTACATTTACCATCAGCACTGATTAGACATCCACATAAAAGGTGGCACATTGTCCTCAAAAAGGAACTAACTATGGAGTGCAATGGTTTAAAAAAAATTAGACAATGTTTACACCTTTTCACAGATTAAAGAACCACATGTTTGGGGTTTACCAAACAAATCTTTTACCTATCCATAAAGGTGGCTCTTCATCTGTATATCGCTCTTATTCAATCATCATCTTACCTGTCGGCATCTGGGGGCACAGTGCCCTGGATGATGATGATCTCCCCAGGGTGCATCCCTCCAGGTATGGGCCCTGTGTATGGGACCACCTGAGGTGGAGAGTTGGCGTTAAAGCACTGGATAACTGTGCACGGACAGCAACTGACGACATGCCACCTGAAGCAGGGAGCTACAGTGAAACGCCTCTCGCTGGAATAAAGGCCTGCATTGACCGTCGGATATATCGGATTAGTTCACGTGCAGTGTGCAGGCCGTTTGTAGACAGCTGCTGCTGCACATAACCTAACGTGTAGCTGTATTGTAAGCTACATCATGGTCTATTGATCATTCCATGATGGCATCAGAGGGCTGATGATGATGATAATAATAATAATAATAATCCTCTTACCGGATTCAGGACAGTGTGTTTCGCATTTGCCACAGACATCGGCCTCCTGGTGTCACACGACAACATGCAGCTCTGCTGGAAGACAACAGTGTCTGCGCTAAATACGACCGGGTCGTGTGTTTCTCCTGCACTACACGGGGATGGTGGCGGTGGGCATCTTCACTCCATCAGCCCGCAACACCGCGCGCATGCGCTGATCCTACCACGTGATCAGGCCCGCTGAACAACAACGGAGGCCCACATTTGACTTCACGTTGACTGTTGAATATTGGGAAAACTTATTATTATTAGCGCTTGCTGATTTGTGGACAAAATAATATTAATTATTATATCCACCGTCTTCTCGGTTTTAATCTAAAACCGTTAGTATTTGTAAAGAAGTGGTTATTTTCAACTTTTATTACACTTTAGGAATTGTTAATTAAATGAGTTTCACTTCCGGTTATTCGATGACGCCGTAGTTGTAATCTTTGAGTGCTGATGCATGAGTAGTGTCTGGTGCTCTGCTGCAGCTCTCTATTTAATACATCCGTGTTAACGGGGGCGCCATCTGGTGTTCAGATTTATATAGAATTTCGTTTCTCAGAAAACGGAAACTGCGCAGCTACAGGCTCGTCAGGCCACAGAAATACATGGACTCGAGTGAGTATATCACTGTTGTACTTATACGTTGTCCCAAATAAAAATATCTGTGATTAATATTTTCATTTTGTGTTTCAGAGACAGCAATCGCCGTTGGAGTAGGAGCCGGAGCAGGAGCATGTAAGACTTTATATCACCTGTGTTTACTTGTTCAACTCTTTGATGCATGTTAACGTAATGTCATGCATCATCCATTTTCAAGTGGCCTGACAAAGTAGCACGCCATAATTAACAACAAAGGTCCCTCTGCTGTGTTCACGTGCAGTGGTTGCTGCGGTCGCGGCTCCTGTTGTTCTGGGAGCCATAGGTTTCACCTCCGCTGGCATCGCAGCAGGATCCTATGCTGCTAGTATGATGTCGGCTGCTGCAGTGGCTAACGGAGGAGGAGTGGTAGCAGGAGGTCTGGTTGCTAGTTTGCAGGCCGCAGGTAAACACAATTACTTGATTTATTTAAAAAATGGCTTGTGAGATGATCAAAGCTGGAACGATAAACAATGGTAAGGTAACCATGTGCTGTGTTGAGCTACAAGTGTCTGGCAAACTTGGAACTGAAACAGCAGTAATTCAGCACTAATCTTACCTGGATAACTGGTGCAGTTTTCAACAAAATAAAGTGTTTTTGAAGGCTACAATTGAATCACACTGTGGTGACACAAACGCCAATGTTCCATGTTGTGTTCTATCAGAGAAGACTGTCTCAGCTTAACCTGTGTACTCTTCCTCCAGGTGCAGCTGGTCTGTCAGGAGCCGCCACTGCAGCTGTGTCCGGTGTGGGTGCAGCGGTGGGATGGCTGGTCAGCTTAATCCGCAGAAAAGAAAAAAGTTAAATTTACGATATTTATTATTTTACCAAATAAAAGAGCCAAAATGGCACTTTTGTGATCTCTGACAACTGACATGTTTTCTGTGCTTCCTACACCATAAGTCCTATCTAGCTCTTCACTATATTAATGGACATTAACATCAACCCCTGCGTATGCTATTGGATCTTGAGCTTCCTGTGGGAAAGGAGATCCTGAGTTAAGGCCCAGGGCCGTGTCTTATAACACTGACTCTTCCCCGAATACACCAACGGTTTCACAGCCTCGTCATTTCTAATCCTTGCATCTTGCATTGTAATATATTCAACTCGTGTCGTACGTCTGTCTGGTCCATAGTCGTGAATGCGATGCCTAAGGACTGCCTGGAGGGGTTTTCTTAATATTTGGCGTAAACATCCACCTGTGTTCAAAGATCCACTGATTAGAATTTGGTAGTCAAAGGTCAATGTCACTGTGACCTGCATGTAAACTGCAAATTGATTATAGTTTTTCATGCTGTACTGAAAACAACTGACTGATTGTGTTAAAGTGAAGAGAAATGTCATCCTCGTAGTGGCGCTAGAGGAAAAGTCAAGAGAACATCATCCTCCATGGACCATGAATCAGTTATTAGTAATTGGTCACTGCAGCCATGTTTATATGATGTTCATCGGACAAGTTAAACAGATTTAGATATTGAGGGTCTTAACCTTTTGTAGAGAGAAGACGAGCTTCCGTTTTCACCTGAACACAATAACAAAGGGACTTTGAACTGAGGAAGCATTGGTGCCACTGATACCTTTCATATAGCAGGTCAGTGCCGCCTTTCACCGATAAGGGTTCAGTATTACAGCAAGGTGTTTCCACAGAGGTTAGAGTCGTTCATCATAGGAATGAGAGGATGGAGAACATTGAAGTTTATATTCAATGCTCCACTTTTATTGCAATCAGCTGTTGGTATACATGAACATGACATGTTCTCCTCAAAGTAGCCTCATGTCTGCGGTAAGTTTTGTTTTAATAATGAATAATAGAACAGTTCAAATGATAGACATGCCTTGTGTAAATAACCTTCCACACTGTCCGTCATACTAAGATATAATACATGACGTTGGTTTTCATGCCAGCTCATGTTTTCTTTATACATTTAAAAAAAATATGTGCTTTTATTTTGAAAGGTAGGGGAAATAGATGAAGAAATACAAAACGGCAGCTGTGTTGACCAAACTACAGTGGATTTCGTGACTTGCTGATAAGGGCACAAGGTTTGTTTGTGTTTCATTTCATTATTGTTATTGATGGTATTTGTGTTCTCTTTAGTTGGGTGAATGTGTGTTTAAGCTACAAATGATGCTATGTTGGTTGGTTGTAACGTCATTTTACTGCGTCACGCTTGCAAACTGATATTAGGCTCGTTCGACTTAAACCAGGCGACGCGCTTCATGTCAAACGAGCCTGTTTGATCAAGTCTCTGTTGCATCTAACGTTAGTCTGATGAAATGCTGCGTCAACAAAATGAGATTGTAGTTAAAAAGACGAATCATTTAATTTGAAGTCAATTCCCTGCAGCACCCTATCAGAGCTGATCGTTTAGTTAAGTTAGAATAAATAGTACGTTCATATTTTGTGTTCTTTTCTTTGCTCTCACTGTTTACGGCGTGGTTTTGTTAGGGTTCAAAAACCAAAAAGGATGAGAGCCTGCAGGCCGCAAGGACTTTTCTGCTGCGAGCCTCTGAGTGCGCACGCGCATCAGAAAAATGGACTGGAACCGGTTCACACTCAATAACAATATTTAATGTACTACATGCAATTCACTTATAAGCTGCATTAACTACCAATAGTAATGTTCTCGAGAACAGAGACCACACCCACGCACCTCACTCACAGGTCTCTGAATACAATTCAGGTTGCTGAAAAACGAGCTTGCGAATGTGGTCTGAGGAATTCTCTCAGAACAGTGTCTTTTATACGTCGGAAATGTCCAAACAGTCATAGATCATCGGACTGACCCTCCGTGGCCATCCGTGACTGGCTCCATTTGAATTCTGTCTCCTCCCTGGATCGATTCCTTAGCGAAACAGCTTTGCTCCTTGCAAAACATCTGTCTTGACTCCACCTCTGGTCAACTGTCCTCCTCACTGATCCCATCCTCCACTCTGCTGCATGTCTGACCCTTTAACGTATTCTTAGTGTTTTAATACCTTTAGTGACTATACTTTTATGATTTAATACCTTCAATTAGTTAATATACTGTAACACATAATATCTTCTATAAGCAAGAATATTGTAAACATATTGTGACTAACATTATTATTATTATAATTATTATAACACTTCTACTCATCACTCGGGGGGTTATTTAATCTTACTTATAATGCGTTTAATACTGGAATTCTCAACAGTTTGGGGAGCAAACGTTAACGTATTAGCAATAAAGCTTTTGTGAACCATCAGTTGGAGAATTAGAGGATCATTCAACGACGTTTTCTGCACAATCCTTGAATATTGTTAACTTCCTGTTCTTCGATTAAGTTTATGGTTCAATACAAAGTATTCCTTTGTGTAATAGAGGAAGTAGAAGTGACTGTCTGGCGCCCTCTTTTGTTCAGATTCTAGCAGTGCTTCGTTTCTCAGGAGAATAAAGGTCAGGGCAGTTCACCAGACCAGTAGAGAAGACATGGGTCCTATTAGTAAGTATTTAATCTAATATATTATACAGTTAAAGTACTGATTCTGTAACTTGGTATAGTTTCCTAATAAACATATAATGATGATAATAACCATGGCAAATGTCTGTCTCTTGTGTTTCAGTGACGGCTGCTACCATTGGAGCAGGAGCAAGTAAGACCGTACAGCCTTTATGGATCACCTGCGTTTACTTTTTCAACTGATCTTAACACCCCTTAATGTAGAAAATCCATCCACATGCTGTACTTGTATCATGCATGATCCATCTAAAAGTGGCCAAACCAATCACACACTGTCATTAGCAGCAACCTTCTCTCTGCTGTGTTGTTGTTCATGTGCAGTAGTCGCTGTGGTCGGGGCTCCTCTTGTTCTGGGAGCAGCAGGTTTCACCTCCGCTGGGATCGCAGCAGGATCCATTGGTGCGAAAATGATGTCGGCTGCTGCAGTTGCTAACGGAGGAGGAGTGGCAGCAGGAGGTGTGGTGGCTGGTTTGCAGGCAGCAGGTAAACATCTTGACTAGATATGTTTATGGTAGTGTTACGACCGGCTCGGGAGTCGCAACATGTAGGAGGGACACAACACCAAGTTAGGTTAAAAACAACCACAGCTGCCAGTTTATGTAGAGGACACAAGTAAACTGTAGTGTGCAAATCCCACTGCAGACCAGGGTCTGGTGCCAGGCAGATGAGAGAGAGCGAGGGCGGCGCAAGGAGGCGCTTATATAGGTAAACCATCCAGCTGCCCTCGATCACTCGTTAGGGAGCTGCACCTAGAAGTCAAACACAGAATACACACACACACCCCCCCAAGCACAAACATTCAAAGCAGGACATAGAACCATACGTAACAGTAGTTTTAGCTGATGTATCAGAATGGTGAGATGATCATTGCTGGAACAATAAAAGGAGAATCACGTGCTGTGTTACTTCGAATATCTTTTCAAAGTGCAAACAAATACGATCCCAGAAGTGTAGGGCAAACCTGGACCTGAAACAACAGTAATGTAGCTTTGTCACAATAGAGATTTAAAAGTGTATGTATGTAGATAGTTAGTGTAGGTAATCAACAAAATAAAATGGTTTGGTTCTATTGAATGCTACTGTGTACACTGTGATGACAATAGTTCCACTGTTCCCTTTAGTCTTGTAGCTTGAGAACAACACTCTCCTAGTTTGTGTATCTTAATGGTGGGAGGATCATTGCTGGAATGATAACCACAGGCATTATGTGCCCTATTAAATCTTTCTGAAGTATCACAAAATCCTACACGGGTGTCTTTCTGAGTTTCTCCGTAGCTCCACTTTCTGACAAATAAAACCTGTTAAATCGTGCTGTAGGTGCAGCTGGTCTGTCAGGAGCTGCCACTGCAGCTGTGGCAGGCACCGGAGCAGCAGTGGGATGGCTGACCAGCTTCTTCCGCTGAAGAGAATTACTGCAGTGTACCTACTAAACAGCCCTTCTGTGAGTTCAGACGACTGAAATGTTTTGTTCAATAAATCTGTGCATCCTCTGAGAGATTCTGGTCCATGTGTGTCGCCTGTAAACATTTCCATTCCTCATCATGTCCACCAAAAAGGACTGAGTTAGTGATTGGAAAGTGTTCACTGGTTCATTCACTTTTTGAAATGAAAGCAGCATTTTTTTTCTGGCGACAGTTGAATTGTGGGCTGTAAAACCCAAACACCACTCTGAAAGATATGAAGCTCATACAGCTGAGGATAACTGCATAGTCGGGACATTATCAGCTGTGGCTTCCTGTGATTATGACAATCTGTGTCTTATCACGTTGGCTCCTCTCCTTATACAGCAACAATTTCACAGCCCAAGACAATTCAGTCACCATCCTTAAGTATGCTGATGATTTTGTCCACGTGTGTATATATATATGTTTTTTTGACTTTTTGACTTTTTTTTTTTTGCTTGCGTAAATGGGCTTCCATCATGACGCCCAGTGTTGCCAACTTGGCGACCTTCTCACTAAATCTGCCGACTTTCCAAATGCTCTTGGGGATTTATTTTGCAGTTACTGTCCTCAACGAGCAGTGGGTGCTGCCGTGAGCCCCTCCGCCGTCCCAAAGCACTCACAGGCGGGCAGTCTCACAGCAGTCTCACAGCAGTGTCTCACAGCGACAGCCAGAGAGAAGAGGAGACGCACTCTCCGCGTCCAAACTGCAAATGAATCGCGCATGCGCTAAGCGGCCGCTGTCGCTGCCCAGGCTTGCAGAGCGGTTTGTAGATATAAATGTCTTATTAATCAGAGAAACTCATGATTATACGGACTGACAATGCCTGTGTTATGACCGGGATTAACAATGGGGTCCATAAGAAGTGATGGCCTATTTCAATGGCAAAATAGAAAAAAAATGAATAAATCCAACAGAAAGTTAATTTGTAGTTCTAAACATATTTAGGGTGTTTTTTTAAACATTTAAAATTATGCAAATTGTGTAATGACGTCATTTAGCAACTTTTAGGACAGCCAATAGCTGCTTTCCTTACTGAGGAGGTGGCAACACAGGTAACGCCCTCTTTTGTTCAGATTTTAAGTTTAGTTTTTGAATAAATGGTACCTGACTAACCCTCAGTAGATAACACACATCACAGTTCAAGACTCATCAGAACCAGAGCAGGTACAGACATGGACCTTGGTGAGTATCTGTTCTTTGATAATACTGATATATTTCTTTGAAAGTACTGATAGTTTTTTTGATACAGCCTTTTCTTATTAAAAAATAAGTAATGATAGTAACCACAGCAAATATCTTTGTATAAGTCAGATGAACTGTGAATGTTGATTTCGATGTTTATTTGCATTTCAGGGACTGCTGCGTATATAGTTGGAGGTAAGACTTTGTACAGCCTTCATGGATCACCTGTGTTTACTTCTTCAACTGATTTAAACAGACTTTAATATAAAGTGCATTTACTAAATTGATATCATTCATGATCCATGTTAAAGTGGTCTGACAAATTAGACCATTAACAACAACGTTCTCGCTGCTGTGTTGTCCAGGTGCAGTAGTTTGTGTGGTCGGGGCTCCTGTTGTTCTGGGAGCAGCAGGTTTCACCTCCGCTGGGATCGCAGCAGGATCCTATGCTGCTAGTATGATGTCGACTGCTGCAGTTGCTAACGGAGGAGCAGTGGTAGCAGGAGGTGTGTTTGCTGGTTTGCAGGCCGCAGGTAAACAAACATTCATAAATCTTTATGATATTTGTAATCTTGTGGGTTTTTCGTTTTTTTTCTTAGTGATGATTTGATCGTTGCTGTAATGATAATCACAGGGGCATTATGTTCCCTTTTATATCTTTCTGAAGTATCACAAAATGCTACACAGGTGTTTGCAAACCTCGAACTGAAAGAAACAATAATTTCAGAAAGATATTAGTAGCTTTTGGTTTACAATACAGTGTTTTTAGAATATAATGACACGACTTTGTGTAATAATGCTACTTTTTTATTTTGTCCTTTAGTTTGAGAACGAGACTGTCAGCTTCTCTGTAGCTCCATATTCTGATATCAATTGTGTGTTCTTGATGTAGGTGCAGCTGGTCTGTCAGGAGCTGCCACTGCAGCTGTGGCAGCCACCGGAGCAAGCATCGGAGCAGCAGTGGGATGGCTGACCGGCGGAGAATCATGAAGGAACAAGATGCATTTAAAATACTTTTACGTTTGCCAACTTAAGGAGGCAATAGCAAATTACATCAGTATATTACCTAAAGAGCACTTTTGTCATCTCAGACAACTGATATGTTTTGTTCAATAAATCATTGTAACCTGTGAAACATACTGGTTCAGTCTTTCATTTCTAAATATTTCAATTCCTCATAATCACCAGAAGCAGGTTTCCTGCTTCACTCTTATAGATTTCCCACCGTATCAAACAGCTGTTTGTATTTTATACTTTGAAAACAATACAAAAAAAACCGAAAACAATAAAAGCTTAATTGACATGAGAACGTGCCAACAGTAATATCAACAACCTGTTACTATGAGAACAGGATTCTGAACTAAATAACATTGAAACTCATGTTGAGCTCCGGGATGTCTTGATGTGCTCCAACACTAAACCATCCAGCATGCTCCACATGCACAGGCTTTCACCTGGAGCTAAACATGGATCAACTATGGTGGAGTCTGTCTGTGACGGTGATGTGAGAAGCAACACAAGAATGAGGCTGGAGAGTCATTTTCAGGCCTTTTCTCATTGCACATTTTCAGTCAACACTTGTTTTGTCTCCTCACTGGAATGTGAGTCATCACATGTCAATAATGCCAACATGCTGATGTTCAGCAGGTATAATGTTGACCATGTTCACCATTGTAGTTAAGCGTGATAAAACACACTAAACACAAACAGCTGAGGCTGATGGGAAAGTCATTAGTTTTGCAGATGTTTAGTCATGAACCAAAATATTGAGCAATACACTTAAATCAAATATTAACTCAGACCACACCAACAAAACACCAGCAGAGACTTTTCCCCCGTGAAACACAGAATCCTCCTACAGTTTTATACAGAAACGTATTTCCACGATATCTGTAACAGCGTGATGCTCATCACTGGATATGTTTCTGTAAAACAAAAATTAGCTTTTCATTTTCACCCAAACGACATGAAGGGACCTGAGGAAGCTTTGCTGCAGGTGATAACGTTCACATAGGAGGGAAATACCACCCTCCACTGATAAAGGTTCAGTATTACATCAAGCTGGTTTCACACAGTTAAGAGTCATCCATTGTTGGAGCTATTTATTTTATGTTGTATTTTGTTATTTAATTTACAAGTAGTATTGTTTAATTATTGTAGATGTTTGATATATTAAGATTGTTTTTTCTCTTTTATAGTAATTTGTTTAGTTATATTATTTGTTGGGTAATTACTGTGGGCACCTGTTGCTATATATAGGAGCAGAAAGATAGGACCAGCACTGCACGACAGGAGTTTTCTCTGTTTTGTTTGCTTTATTTAATAAATACGAAAATCGGAATCCTGCTTGGACATTCCACTCTCTTCTGGCTGCGTAAAAATACCGACCACGGTGCATCAGTGGCGTTTGATTATTCTTGGTTTAATTTTGATTTCGTCGACAAATGGCCACTACATAAAGTAAAAAACTACACCATTGTACTCAAAGGACCGATCCCTCATCATTGGACTGGTTGGATCGTTTTGGATTTCGTATGGATGATCAAAAAGTATCGTTTCATTCATCACTCTAGTGTCAGCGGGACAACTGCTTTGGACCAGATCAACAAAGCGCTGAAACATCTCAGAAGAAACTGGTACGTGATGCTATTAAAGACTGATGCTCCAGTTCAAGCGACACAAACTGTGAATGAAAATCAAGCAGGACTTGTGCAACCTCAACCCCATCAGAATGACATTGTAAATGTGATGCAAAGACAAAATGACATCGCTGCTCTGCTGGTCCAGCAAAATCTGTGCTCTGTCCTGCCTGTAAGAAACATTCCTGTGTTTGATGGAGACCCTCTTCAGTACAGGTCTTTCATCAGAGCTTTTGAAAATGGAGTGGAGGAAAAGACAACTAATTGGAATGACTGTTTACACTTTCTCGAACAATACACCAGGGGGCAGCCAAGAGACTTGGTGTGCAGTGTAATAGGAAAAAATGTTTCTATCATGCTCTCTGAATAGTTCTCTGTAGGAGACAGCACCTGCTGTAACATGAACATCCACATGGGGCAAAGAGCACAGGAGAACGCATTTGCAGGCCATATATGGCCTCAGCAGAGAACTAGGCCTATTATTGTGTTGCAGAGAACATACCAGACATTGCACAGTACACACAAATAACTGTCTCCCACATTCACCCTCTTCCCCTTCTCAGCTGTTTCTCTTGTCTGTGAGTATAAAGGTAACATGTATGGAGATGATTCTTAGGGCACTCCTCACAAGACTCTGCAATACGTGTCTGTGAGAACTGCGCTCATGCTTGCCTGCAGGCAAATAAATTAACATGGCAACTTTGTTTAATTCATCAGACTCTGTATTATTTGATATTGACGAACAAACATATACTTTCTTCTCCCGACGAGTCTTAGGAATTTTCCACAACAGCAGTTGTCAACATCTACCTTCAGATCAGGGATACCACAGAGCCAAAAGTCTTCTAGCAGAGCACTTTGGAAACAAATAAAAAATTGCATCTGCATATATGGAAAATATTCTCAGCTGGACGCCTGTTAAAAGTGAAGATCTTAAAGCATTGCAATCATTTTCCCTGTTTCTTCGAGGATGCTCAAATCTAACAGAGCAAATGATGCATATGAAGGAACTGGACCTACCATCTAATATGAGGAGCATCATCTTGAAACTTCCTGATAAAGTAAGGGAACGGTGGAGAAATGTTGCTTGTCATCTGCAAGAGCGAAGTGGCCGAAGAGCACTGTTTAAGGATATTGTTGCCTTCATTGAAAAACAAGTCAGAATTGCCTCAGATCCACTTTTTGGCAACATTCAAGACTCACAACTCACCAACTTGAAGGTCCCCAACGTTAGTCACTTGAAGCAAAGAAAAAAGGGAAGCATCTTTGCCACCAATGTTACTGCAGTAAAAGAAGGAGTCATCGTTCAGTACACAGGAAACAAGACCAAGTCTTCCTCTCTTCACCTGTTTGTTTTGTACACAAAGTTGTCACTCATTGGATAGCTGCTCACAGTTTAAAGTGAAAGGACATTGTGATAAAATAAACTTTATCAAAGAACAGGGTATTTGTTTTGGTTGCCTGAAAGTAGGCCACACAAGCAAAGACTGCAGGAGACGCTTGGATTGCAATGTGTGTCACCAAAAGCACCCAGGAGTCCTTCACATAGAGTGACAAGATAAAAGAACAACCTTTCAACAAGCCCAACAGTCTGTGAGCCCTCCAAGTGTCTCAACCGCCATGTCTCAGACCTGCGGCCATATTGGGGCTGGTTATGAAGATAATTCCATCTTTTCTATTGTCAAAGTCAAGAGCCAGAGGGGTAACAAAACGGTGCAGACATATGCCTTCTTGGATCCAGGGAGTTCCGGCACATTCTGTACAGAGAACTTGGCAAGAAAATTGAACTTGAAGGGCAAAAAGACTATTCTGCTGGGAACAATGAGTCAAAAGAAGATTGTAAATGCACATATCCTGTCAGGTCTTGAAGTGTCTGGTATGAGCACAAATGATTTCCTTGAGTTACCTGATGTTTTAAAGAGCATGCCTGTTTCTACACTCAACATCCCACGAGAGGAGGATCTTGATCAATGGTCTTATCTCAAGGATGTTAAGCTCCACGACATTGACGCAGGTGTTGAGCTACTAATTGGAACTGATGCTCCAAAAGTGATGGAGCCTTGGGAGCTGATAAACAGCCAGGATGAAGGACCTTATGTGGTCAGAACCAGAGTTGGTTGGGTCATTAATGGTCCACTTCACGGCGGAAGCAGTAGGAGTACGAGTGGCTGCCCTGCTGCAACAGCCAACCGAATCTCTGTGGAACATCTGCAAGGAATGCTGGTTAAACAGTATAACCATGACTTTAATGAGAGATCATCCGAGGAGCAGATTGAAATGTCCAGAGAAGACATCAAGTTCATGAATGTTATGAGCAACACAACAGTATTAACTGGAGACCATGACTGTATTGACTTACCTTTCAGACAGGAAAATTCTGTCTTGCCTAACAATCGCTGTGTTGCAGAACAGCGCCTCCGAAGCCTGAAAAGAAAATTTGTCAAGAATGTTCCATTTAAGGAGGAATACACCGCATTCCTAAACATTCCTAATCAAGGATATATATATATATATATATATATTTTGTTGTTTTCATGGTAACCTGATATGTTGCAGCAAAGTGCTGTCCCATTCCTATTTACACCGTCTCAAGCCCTCACAGCCTCTCACACTCAACCACTTACCAGGTGACGTCAGTAAGTCCTTGAGGGTTCAGGGTTTGAGGGTTTAGGGGGGACATTGGGATTTGGTCTAACAGTTGTAATACTGCAGTTTCAGGAAGTAAAGTGTTCCGTTCAAAATCAGATGTGTCTTGGTCGTCAATCGAAGCTCCACTTCACAACAATCATGTATTTAAGATATGCCTTCACTCAAGTAGCAGATTTCATTGAATTATCCCTTTTTATTGCAATTAACTGTTGGTACACATGTTGGTACACATATAAATTAATACATTTTAACCCTTAAAGTAGGCTTTACATGCTGGAATAACACTATTATGATCTCTTAAGTATCAGTACTTCACATTGTACTTCACTATTTACTTTGATCTTGATAAAAGCCACCACGACCTCCAGAGCCAAAACATTAGTTTGTCCTGAATGCAGGTTTGAAGGAGCAGACAACTCAACTGGTTTAGCAACTCTTCAGTGTTTTTGTCTTTTGTCTTTGTTCTTGTGTTCTATATATAGTGACGACCTACCACCTCCGGAATTTAAATACTTGAGTTTATGTGGGTGGAATGGATTTTGTGACGCCCTCTTTTGTTCAGATTTTAAGTTTCATTTTTGAATAAATGTTACCTAACTAACCTTCAGTATATAACACCCACAGTTCAAGACTCATCAGAACCAGAGCAGGTACAGACATGGACCCTGGTGAGTATCACCGTTCTTTGAAAGTACTCCCTTTTGTCATCTCAGACAACTGATATGTTTTGTTCAATAAATCATTGTAACCTGTGAAACATACTGGTTCAGTCTTTCATTTCTAAATATTTCAATTCCTCATAATCACCAGAAGCAGGTTTCCTGCTTCTCTCTTATAGATTTCCCACCGTATCAAACAGCTGTTTGTATTTTATACCTTGAAAACAATACAAAAAAAACCTACAACAATAAAAGCTTAATTGACATGAGAACGTGCCAACAATAATATCAACAACCTGTTACTATGAGAACAGGATTCTGAACTAAATAACATTCAAACTCATGTTGAGCTCCGGGATGTCTTGATGTGCTCCAACACGAAACTAAACCATCCAGCATGCTCCACATGCACAGGCTTTCACCTGGAGCTAAACATGGATCAACTATGGTGGTGTCTGTCTGTGACGGTGATGTGAGAAGCAACACAAGAATGAGGCTGGAGAGTCATTTTCAGGCCTTTTCTCATTGCACATTTTCATTCAACACTTGTTTTGTCTCCTCACTTGAATGTGAGTCATCACATGGGTGAAGCATGAGACTAACAGAAGTGTTAGGAAAACATTTCTAAAAATATGTAACACTTTTTTATTAATTTATTCTAGTTAATCAGGTTTTTGAGACCAACATGTTGCTATGAAGCTTTGCATTCATCACTCACATTTGGGCCTGATGATCAGTGATTTCCTGATTTCAAAATGATTGTAAGAACAATATATGCAAAGATGTATGATGGTTTGTAAACTATTCCAGCATTACTCATTTATTTATTACACTTTTCATCAAATGATGAAAGGCTTTGCTCTGACATGAGTCTACTGTCATGCTGCTGTACCTACTAAACAGCCCTTCTGTGAGTTCAGACAACTGAAATGTTTTATTCAATAAATCTGTGCATCCTCTGAGAGATTCTGGTCCATGTGTGTCGTCTGTAAACATTTCCATTCCTCATCATGTCCACCAAAAAGGACTGAGTGAGTGATTGGAAAGTGTTCACTGGTTCATTAACTTTTTGAAATGAAAGCAGCATTTTGTTTCTGGCGACAGTTGAATTGTGGGCCGGAAAACCCAAACACCATCTGAAAGATATGAAGCTCGTACAGCTGAGGATAACTGCATAGTCGGGACATTATCAGCTGTGGCTTCCTGTGATTATGACAATCTGTGTCTTATCACATTGGCTCCTCTCCTTACAGATGAAAGTTTGTCCTGAATGCAGGTTTGAAGGAGCAGACAACTCAACTGGTTGAGCAACTCTTCAGTGTTTTTGTCTTTTGTCTTTGTTCTTATGTTTTATATATAGTGACGACCTACCACCTCAGGAATTTAAATACTTGAGTTTATGTGGGTGGAATGGATTTTGTGACGCTCTCTTTTGTTCAGATTTTAAGTTTCGTTTTTGAATAAATGTTACCGAACTAACTTTCAGTATATAAAACCCAGCACAGTTCAAGACTCATCAGAACCAGAGCAGGTACAGACATGGACCTTTGTGAGTATCTGTTCTTTGATAATACTGATATATTTCTTTGAAAGTACTGATAGTTTTTTGATATCGGCTTTTCTTATTGAAAAGTATTATGATAGTAACCACAGCAAATATCTTTGAATAAACCAGATGAACTGTGAATATTGATTTTGATGTTTATTCTGCATTTCAGGGTTTGCTGCGTTAATAGTTGGAGGTAAGACTTTGTACAGCCTTCATGGATCACCTGTGTTTACTTTTTAAACTGATTTAAACAGACTTTAATGTAAAGTGCCATTTACTAAATTGATATCATTCATGATTCATGTTAAAGTGGTCTGACAAATTAGAGCATTAACAACAACGTTCTCTCTCTGTGTTGTCTACGTGAGGTAGGCCTAGTTGCTGTGGTCGCGTCTCATGTTGATCTGGGAGCAGCAGGTTGCACCTCCGCTAGAGATCAGGTCGCTACTTTGCAGAAAATAGGTAAGAAACATTCTTTCATTTTTAAAATATTTAACTTTTGTGGTGTTCACATTTTTTTTAAATCTTAATGATGATTTGACTATTGCAGCACCAGAATGCTATGCTGCTAGTGTGATATCGGCTGAAGGAAGATTGGCTGGTTGCCAGGCAGCAGGTAAAAAAATATTCTTTAATTTCTGAAATATTTGTGATCTTATAGGTTTTTCGGTTGTTTTTTAAATCTTAATGATGATTTGACTATTGCAGCAACAGAATGCTATGCTGCTGGTATGTCGGCTGAAGGAAGATTGGCTGGTTGCCATACAGCAGGTAAAAACATATTCTTTCATTTTTTAAATATTTGTAATCTGGTGGGTTTTTCGGTTGTTTTTTAAAATCTTAATGATGATTTGATTATTGCAGCAAGAAAATGCTATATTGCTAGTATGACGCCGACTGTAAGAAGATTGGCTGGTTGCCATACAGCAGGTAAAAAAATATTCTTACATTTTTTTAATATTTGTAATCTTGTGGGTTTTTCGTTGGTTTTTTTTCTTAATGATGATTTGATCATTGCAGCAGCAGAATGCTATGCTAATAGTATGAAGCAGGCTGATGGAGGAGGAATGTCTGGTTACATTAAGAAAGCAGGTAAAAAAATATTCTTTCATTTTTTTAATATTTGTAATGTTGTGGGTTTTTTTTGGGGGGGGGGGTGTTCTTAATGATGATTTGATCATTGCTGGAATGTCAAACGAGCCTGTTTGATCAAGTCTCTGTTGCATCTAACGTTAGTCTGATGAAATGCTGCGTCAACAAAATGAGATTGTAGTTAAAAAGACTAATCATTTAATTTGAAGTCAATTCCCTGCAGCACCCTATCAGAGCTGATCGTTTAGTTAAGTTAGAATAAATAGTACGTTCATATTTTGTGTTCTTTTCTTTGCTCTCACTGTTTACGGCGTGGTTTGGGGAGCAAACGTTAACGTATGAGCAATAAAGCTTTTGTGAACCATCAGTTGGAGAATTAGAGGATCATTCAACGACGTTTTCTGCACAATCCTTGAATATTGTTAACTTCCTGTTCTTCGATTAAGTTTATGGTTCAATACAAAGTATTCCTTTGTGCAGTTCACCAGACCAGTAGAGAAGACATGGGTCCTATTAGTAAGTATTTAATCTAATAATATGGATATATTACACAGTTAAAGTACTGATTCTGTAACTTGGTATAGTTTCCTAATAAACATATAATGATGATAATAACCATGGCAAATGTCTGTCTCTTGTGTTTCAGTGACGGCTGCTACCATTGGAGCAGGAGCAAGTAAGACCGTACAGCCTTTATGGATCACCTGCGTTTACTTTTTCAACTGATCTTAACACCCCTTAATGTAGAAAATCCATCCACATGCTGTACTTGTATCATGCATGATCCATCTAAAAGTGGCCAAACCAATCACACACTGTCATTAGCAGCAACCTTCTCTCTGTTGTGTTGTTGTTCATGTGCAGTAGTCGCTGTGGTCGGGGCTCCTCTTGTTCTGGGAGCAGCAGGTTTCACCTCCGCTGGGATCGCAGCAGGATCCATTGGTGCGAAAATGATGTCGGCTGCTGCAGTTGCTAACGGAGGAGGAGTGGCAGCAGGAGGTGTGGTGGCTGGTTTGCAGGCAGCAGGTAAACATCTTGACTAGATATGTTTATGGTAGTGTTACGACCGGCTCGGGAGTCGCAACATGTAGGAGGGACACAACACCAAGTTAGGTTAAAAACAACCACAGCTGCCAGTTTATGTAGAGGACACAAGTAAACTGTAGTGTGCAAATCCCACTGCAGACCAGGGTCTGGTGCCAGGCAGATGAGAGAGAGCGAGGGCGGCGCAAGGAGGCGCTTATATAGGTAAACCATCCAGCTGCCCTCGATCACTCGTTAGGGAGCTGCACCTAGAAGTCAAACACAGAATACACACACACACACCCCCCCAAGCACAAACATTCAAAGCAGGACATAGAACCATACGTAACAGTAGTTTTAGCTGATGTATCAGAATGGTGAGATGATCATTGCTGGAACAATAAAAGGAGAATCACGTGCTGTGTTACTTCGAATATCTTTTCAAAGTGCAAACAAATAAGATCCCAGAAGTGTAGGGCAACCTGGACCTGAAACAACAGTAATGTAGCTTTGTCACAATAGAGATTTAAAAGTGTATGTATGTAGATAGTTAGTGTAGGTAATCAACAAAATAAAATGTTTTGGTTCTATTGAATGCTACTGTGTACACTGTGATGACAATAGTTCCACTGTTCCCTTTAGTCTTGTAGCTTGAGAACAACACTCTCCTAGTTTGTGTATCTTAATGGTGGGAGGATCATTGCTGGAATGATAACCACAGGCATTATGTGCCCTATTAAATCTTTCTGAAGTATCACAAAATCCTACACGGGTGTCTTTCTGAGTTTCTCCGTAGCTCCACTTTCTGACAAATAAAACCTGTTAAATCGTGCTGTAGGTGCAGCTGGTCTGTCAGGAGCTGCCACTGCAGTTGTGGCAGGCACCGGAGCAGCAGTGGGATGGCTGACCAGCTTCTTCCGCTGAAGAGAATTACTGCAGTGTACCTACTAAACAGCCCTTCTGTGAGTTCAGACAACTGAAATGCTTTGTTCAATAAATCTGTGCATCCTCTGAGAGATTCTGGTCCATGTGTGTCGTCTGTAAACATTTCAATTCCTCATCATGTCCACCAAAAAGGACTGAGTTAGTGATTGGAAAGTGTTCACTGGTTCATTCACTTTTTGAAATGAAAGCAGCATTTTTTTTCTGGCGACAGTTGAATTGTGGGCCGTAAAACCGAAACACCATCTGAAAGATATGAAGCTCGTACAGCTGAGGATAACTGCATAGTCGGGACATTATCAGCTGTGGCTTCCTGTGATTATGACAATCTGTGTCTTATCACATTGGCTCCTCTCCTTATACACCAACAATTTCACAGCCCAAGACAATTCAGTCACCATCCTTAAGTATGCTGATGATTTTGTCCACGTGCGTATATAAATATATATTTTGCTGGCGGAAAAAGTAAAAAAACAAACAAAACATTTCTTCTTCTTTTTTTGCTTGCGTAAATGGGCTTCCACAATGACGCCCAGTGTTGCCAACTTGGCGACCTTCTCACTAAATCTGGCGACTTTCCAAATGCTCTTGGCGATTTATTTGCAGTTACTGTCCTCAACGAGCAGTGGGTGCTGCCGTGAGCCCCTCCGCCGTCCCAAAGCATTCACAGGCGGGCAGTCTCACAGCAGTCTCACAGTAGTGTCTCACAGTATCTCACAGTAGTGTCTCACAGTATCTCACAGCAGTCTCACAGTAGTGTCTCACAGTATCTCACAGCAGTCTCACAGTAGTGTCTCACAGTATCTCACAGCAGTCTCACAGTAGTGTCTCACAGCGACAGCCAGAGAGAAGAGGAGACGCACTCTCCGCGTCCAAACTGCAAATTTTTTTAACATTTAAAAGTATGCAAATTATGCAAATTATGTCAATTATGCAAATTATGTAATGATGTCATTTAGCAACTTTTAGGACAGCCAATAGCTGCTTTCCTTACTGAGGAGGTGGCAACACAGGTAACGCCCTCTTTTGTTCAGATTTTAAGTTTCGTTTTTGAATAAATGTTACCTAACTAACCTTCAGTAGATAACACACATCACAGTTCAAGACTCACCAGAACCAGAGCAGGTACAGACATGGACCTTGGTGAGTATCTGTTCTTTGATAATACTGATATATTTCTTTGAAAGTACTGATAGTTTTTTTGATACAGGCTTTCCTTATTAAATAATAAGTATTGATAGTAACCACAGCAAATATCTTTGTATAAGTCAGATGAACTGTGAATGTTGATTTAGATGTTTATCTGCATTTCAGGGACTGCTGCGTATATGGTTGGAGGTAAGACTTTGTACAGCCTTCATGGATCACCTGTGTTTACTTCTTCAACTGATTTAAACAGACTTTAATATAAAGTGCATTTACTAAATTGATATCATTCATGATCCATGTTAAAGTGGTCTGACATGTTAGACCATTAACAACAACGTTCTCTCTGCTGTGTTGTCTGGGTGCAGTAATTGCTGTGGTCGGGGCTCCTGTTGCTCTGGGAGCAGCAGGTTTCCCTGCAGCAGCTGCTAGTGGGATGTCGGCTGCTGTAAGTGCTACCGGAGGAGTGGCAGCAGGAGGTCTGGTGGCTACTTTGCAGAAAATAGGAAAAAAATATTCTTTCATTTTTAAAATATTTTAATTTGTGGTTTTAACATTTGTTTTAATCTTAATGATGATTTGATCGTTGCTGCAGCAGGATCCTATTCTGCTATGATTCAGGCTGCTGCATTTGCTGATGGAGAAGGAATGGCTGGTTACCAGGTAGCAGGTAAAAACATATTCTTACATTTTTTAAATATTTGTAATCTTGTAGGTTTTTCGGGGTTTTTTTTTCTTAATGATGATTTGATCGTTGCTGGGATGATAATCACAGGGGCATTATGTTCCCTTTTATATCTTTCTGAAGTATCACAAAATGCTACACAGGTGTTTGCAAACCTGGAACTGAAAGAAACAATAATTTCAGAAAGATATTAGTAGCTTTCGGTTTACAATACAGTGTTTTTAGAATATAATGACACGACTGTGTGTAATAATGCTACGGGTCGATCGCGATCGACGTATTGGGCACATTAACAACAACGTTCTCTCTGCTGTGTTGTCCAGGTGCAGCAGGTGCTGTGGTCAGGGCTCCTGTTGCTCTGGGAGCAGCAGGTAGCCCTGCAGCAGCTGCTAGTGGGATATTGGCTGCTCTAAGTGCTAACAGAGGAGTGGCAGCAGGAGGTCTGGTGGCTACTTTGCAGAAAATAGGTAAAACATATTTATTTGTAATCTTGTGGGTTTTTTGTTGTTTTTTTTTATCTTAATGATGATTTGATCATTGCAGCTGCAGGATACTATGCTGATAGTATGAAGTCGGCTGGAGGAGGAGTGGCTGATGGTTGCCCGGCAATAGGTAAAAAAATATTCATTCATTTTTTTAATATTTTAATTTTGTAGTTTTAACATTTGTTTTAATCTTCATGATGATTTGATCGTTGCTGCAGCAGGATACTATGCTGCTATGATGCCGGCTGCTGCATTTGCTGATGGAGAAGGAATGTCTGTTTACCAGGAAGCAGGTAAAAACATATTCTTTCATTTTTAAAACATTTGTAATCTTGTGGGTTTTTCGGGGGGGGGGGGTTCTTAGTGATGATTTGATCGTTGCTGGGATGATAATCACAGGAGCATTATGTTCCCTTTTATATCTTTCTGAAGTATCACAAAATGCTACACAGGTGTTTGCAAACCTGGAACTGAAAGAAACAATAATTTCAGAAAGATATTAGTAGCTTTTGGTTTACAATACAGTGTTTTTAGAATATAATGACACGACTGTGTGTAATAATGCTACTGTTTTATTTAGTCCTTTAGTTTGAGAACAAGACTTTGTCAGCTTCTCTGTAGCTCCGTATTCTGATATATTGTGTTCTCCTGCTGTAGCTGGTCTGTCTTTGTATGAGTCAGATGAACTGTGAATGTTGATTTGATGTTTATCTGCATTTCAGGGTTTGCTGCGTTAATAGTTGGAGGTAAGACTTTGTACAGCCTTCATGGATCACCTGTGTTTACTTCTTCAACTGATTTAAACAGACTTTAATGTAAAGTGCCATTTACTAAATTGATATCATTCATGATCCATGTTAAAGTGGTCTGACAAATTAGACCATTAACAACAACGTTCTCTCTGCTGTGTTGTCCAGGTGCAGTAGTCGCTGTGGTCGCGGCTCCTGTTGTTCTGGGAGCAGCAGGTTTCACCTCCGCTGGGATCACAGCAGGATCCTATGCTGCTAGTATGATGTCGGCTGCTGCAGTTGCTAACGGAGGAGCAGTGGCAGCAGGAAGTGTGGTGGCTGTTTGCCAGGCAGCAGGTAAACAAACATTCTTTCATTTTTTTAATATTTGTAATCTTGTGGGTTTTTCGGGGGTTTTTTTTCTTAGTGATGATTTGATCGTTGCTGGAATGATAATCACAGGGGCATTATGTTCCCTTTTATATCTTTCTGAAGTATCACAAAATGCTACACAGGTGTTTGCAAACCTGGAACTGAAAGAAACAATAATTTCAGAAAGATATTAGTAGCTTTTGGTTTACAATACAGTGTTTTTAGAATATAATGACACGACTGTGTGTAATAATGCTACTGTTTTATTTAGTCCTTTAGTTTGAGAACAAGACTTTGTCAGCTTCTCTGTAGCTCCATATTCTGATATACATTGTGTTCTCTTGCTGTAGGTGCAGCTGGTCTGACAGGAGCTGCCACTGCAGCTGTGGCAGCCACCGGAGCAAGCATCGCAGCAGTCGCCGGAGCAGCAGTGACCATCTGAGAATCATGAAGGAACAAGATGCATTTAAAATACTTTTACTTTTGCCAAACGAAGGAGGCAATAGCAAATTAGTATTACATCAGTAAATTACCTAAAGAGCACTTTTGTCATCTCAGACAACTGATTTGTTTTGTTCAATAAATCATTGTAACCTGTGAAACATACTGGTTCAGTCTTTCATTTCTAAATATTTCAATTCCTCATAATCACCAGAAGCAGGTTTCCTGCTTCTCTCTTATAGATTTCCCACCGTATCAAACAGCTGTTTGTATTTTATACCTTGAAAACAATTTAACAAAACCTAAAACAATACAAGCTTAATTGACATGAGAACGTGCCAACAATAATATCAACAACCTGTTACTATGAGAACAGGATTCTGAACTAAATAACATTGAAACTCATTTTGAGCTCCGGGATGTCTTGATGTGCTCCAACACTAAACCATCCAGCATGCTCCACATGCACAGGCTTTCACCTGGAGCTAAACATGGATCAACTATGGTGGTGTCTGTCTGTGACGGTGATGTGAGAAGCAACACAAGAATGAGGCTGGAGAGTCATTTTCAGGCCTTTTCTCATTGCACATTTTCATTCAACACTTGTTTTGTCTCCTCACTGGAATGTGAGTCATCACATGTCAATAATGCCAACATGCTGATGTTCAGCAGGTATAATGTTAACCATGTTCACCATTTTACTTAAGTGTGATAAAACACACTAAACACAAACAGCTGAGTCTGATGGGAAAGTCATTAGTTTAGCAGATATTTAGTCACGAACCAAAATATTGAGCAATACACTTAAATCTAATATTAACTCAGACCACACCAACAAAACACCAGCAGAGACTTTTCCCCCGTGAAACACAGAATCCTCCTCCAGTTTTATACAGAAACGTATTTCCACGATATCTGTAACAGCTTGATGCTCATCACTGGATATGTTTCTGTAAAACAAAAATGAGCTTTTCATTTTCACCCAAACACGACATGAAGGGACCTGAGGAAGCTTTGCTGCAGGTGATAACGTTCACATAGGAGGGAAATACCACCCTCCACTGATAAAGGTTCAGTATTACATCAAGCTGGTTTCACACAGTTAAGAGTCATCCATTGTTGGAGCTATTTATTTGATGTTGTATTTTGTTATTTAATTTACAAGTAGAATTGTTTAATTATTGTAGATGTTTGATATATTAAGATTGTTTTTTCTCTTTAATATGTTATTTGTTGGGTAATTACTGTGGGCACCTGTTGCTATATATAGGAGCAGAAAGATAGGACCAGCACAGCACAGCACGACAGGAGTTTTCTCTGTTTTGTTTGCTTTATTTAATAAATACGAAAATCGGAATCCTGCTTGGACATTCCACTCTCTTCTGGCTGCGTAAAAATACCGACCACGGTGCATCAGTGGCGTTTGATTATTCTTGGTTTAATTTTGATTTAGTCGACAAATGGCCACTACATAAAGTAAAAACTACGCCATTGTACTCAAAGGACCGATCCCTCATCATTGGACTGGTTGGATCGTTTTGTATTTCGTATGGATGATCAAAAAGGATCGTTTCATTCATCACTCTAGCGTCAGCGGGACAACTGCTTTGGACCAGATCAACAAAGCGCTGAAACATCTCAGAAGAAACGGTACGTGATACGACTGCCGTATAGGAAGACGGTGACACGAGTGGAGTTTAAAAGTCCGTATTCACAGTGATGTACATGCTTCTGGATGTTTAAACCTGACTGCGTTGAATCGCTACAAATGAATATTGCGCAACACCCGCGCACCACTATCGGCGGCTTTCATTCGTTAAAAACCCGACTTCAGTGTGTGTTTGTGTGGTAAATTAGACCTGATCGGCCTGGAAGCACCGTTGCTTTTTTTTGCTGCACTTTAACTGCATTTACGTAGGTCCGATCGATGACTGATTTGATTGATGTGCGACAAGCAGTTTCGAAGAAGTGTTCAAAATGTCTGACGTTCAGGCGAAGGATGTTGAAACGCCGTCAGCAAAAAGAAACCTTAAATTGATTTCTAAAGGCTTGGAGTTCTACACGGAACTGTACCAGCAAAAAAGGACTGCAGAATGCAAACAAGCCAAAAAGTGGTTGAGAAACAAGTGATTTAATGACTTCCAATGAAAATGTAAATTCAGTGAATGCTGAGCTTTCTACGTTCATCAAGTGTTACCAAGACGCAAATGACATGGATGCATCTTTTGTGAACTTACCTTTACCTCAAGATGAAGTTACAAGGCAAAATCAGTACTTCAAAGAAAAAATGACGATGTTCTATGACTTCACTGAAAAGGTAAACAGCTGTCTGTCTGAAATGGGTCACCCATATGTGCAGCCAAATAAAGACTCTCTCAATGACCAAAGTGTTGCAGATGAAATAAACCCTGAAGATAGTGCTTACAACGTGTTAAGGTGAACTCTGTAAAGACACATTCCCAGCTATCACGGATTTCATCAACATCATCTGCACGCATTAGAGCTGAGGCCGACAAGGCAGCTCTGATGGAGCGTGTTGCTGCTCTAAAAAGGAAACATTTAATAGAAGCTCAAGAGGAAATGTTGGAGAGAGAAAAGGAAAAGTTGAAGAAAGAAACTGATAAGTTGAAGAGAGAAAAGGAACAACTGGAACTTGAAACGGAATTGGCAGCTACAAATGCAGAGCTTCATGTCTTGGAAATCAATTCATCCCAGTGTGGCTCAAAATGTTCAGACGGAATGAACTCTTATTTTGAAAGGAACAGGTCCAAAGAAGCAAGACAATTAAATCCCCATGCCTACACCTTTGTTCCTGTTGAAATGGATGTTATTTCTGTGTCTGATCCCATAACGCAACCACAAGTTATTAGGCCTAAACAAAGGTCAAACACACAAATTGATGAGATGCTATTGACGACTGATGCTCCAGTTCAAGCGACACAAACTGTGAATGAAAATCAAGCAGGACTTGTGCAACCTCAACCCCATCAGAATGACATTGTAAATGTGATGCAAAGACAAAATGACATCGCTGCTCTGCTGGTCCAGCAAAATCTGTGCTCTGTCCTGCCTGTAAGAAACATTCCTGTGTTTGATGGAGACCCTCTTCAGTACAGGTCTTTCATCAGAGCTTTTGAAAATGGAGTGGAGGAAAAGACAACTAATTGGAGTGACTGTTTACACTTTCTCGAACAATACACCAGGGGGCAGCCAAGAGACTTGGTGTGCAGTGTAATAGGAAAAAATGTTTCTATCGTGCTCTCTGAATAGTTCTCTGTAGGAGACAGCACCTGCTGTAACACGAACATCCACATGGGGCAAAGAGCACAGGAGAACGCATTTGCAGGCCATATATGGCCTCAGCAGAGAACTAGGCCTATTATTGTGTTGCAGAGAACATACCAGACATTGCACAGTACACACAAATAACTGTCTCCCACATTCACCCTCTTCCCCTTCTCAGCTGTTTCTCTTGTCTGTGAGTATAAAGGTAACATGTATGGAGATGATTCTTAGGGCACTCCTCACAAGACTCTGCAATACGTGTCTGTGAGAACTGCGCTCATGCTTGCCTGCAGGCAAATAAATTAACATGGCAACTTTGTTGAATTCATCAGACTCTGTATTATTTGATATTGACGAACAAACATATACTTTCTTCTCCCGACGAGTCTTAGGAATTTTCCACAACAGCAGTTGTCAACATCTACCTTCAGATCAGGGATACCACAGAGCCAAAAGTCTTCTAGCAGAGCACTTTGGAAACAAATAAAAAATTGCATCTGCACATATGGAAAATATTCTCAGCTGGACGCCTGTTAAAAGTGAAGATCTTAAAGCATTGCAATCATTTTCCCTGTTTCTTCGAGGATGCTCAAATCTAACAGAGCAAATGATGCATATGAAGGAACTGGACCTACCATCTAATATGAGGAGCATCATCTTGAAACTTCCTGATAAAGTAAGGGAACGGTGGAGAAATGTTGCTTGTCATCTGCAAGAGCGAAGTGGCCGAAGAGCACTGTTTAAGGATATTGTTGCCTTCATTGAAAAACAAGTCAGAATTGCCTCATATCCACTTTTTGGCAACATTCAAGACTCACAACTCACCAACTTGAAGGTCCCCAACGTTCGTCACTTGAAGCAAAGAAAAAAGGGAAGCATCTTTGCCACCAATGTTACTGCAGTAAAAGAAGGAGTCATCGTTCAGTACACAGGAAACAAGACCAAGTCTTCCTCTCTTCACCTGTTTGTTTTGTACACAAAGTTGTCACTCATTGGATAGCTGCTCACAGTTTAAAGTGAAAGGACATTGTGATAAAATAAACTTTATCAAAGAACAGGGTATTTGTTTTGGTTGCCTGAAAGTAGGCCACACAAGCAAAGACTGCAGGAGACGCTTGGATTGCAATGTGTGTCACCAAAAGCACCCAGGAGTCCTTCACATAGAGTGACAAGATAAAAGAACAACCTTTCAACAAGCCCAACAGTCTGTGAGCCCTCCAAGTGTCTCAACCGCCATGTCTCAGACCTGCGGCCATATTGGGGCTGGTTATGAAGATAATTCCATCTTTTCTATTGTCAAAGTCAAGAGCCAGAGGGGTAACAAAACGGTGCAGACATATGCCTTCTTGGATCCAGGGAGTTCCGGCACATTCTGTACAGAGAACTTGGCAAGAAAATTGAACATGCAGGGCAAAAAGACTATTGTGCTGAGAACAATGAGTCAAAAGAAGATTGTAAATGCACATATCCTGTCAGGTCTTGAAGTGTCTGGTATGAGCACAAATGATTTCATTGAGTTACCTGATGTTTTAAAGAGCATGCCTGTTTCAACACTCAACGTCCCACGAGAGGAGGATCTTGATCAATGGTCTTATCTCAAGGATGTTAAGCTCCACGACATTGACGCAGGTGTTGAGCTACTAATTGGAACTGATGCTCCAAAAGTGATGGAGCCTTGGGAGGTGATAAACAGACAGGATGAAGGACCTTATGCGGTCAGAACCAGAGTTGGTTGGGTCATTAATGGTCCACTTCGCGGCGGAAGCAGTAGGAGTACGAGTGGCTGCCCTGCTGCAACAGCCAACCGAATCTCTGTGGAACATCTGCAAGGAATGCTGGTTAAACAGTATAACCATGACTTTAATGAGAGATCATCCGAGGAGCAGATTGAAATGTCCAGAGAAGACATCAAGTTCATGAATGTTATGAGCAACACAACAGTATTAACTGGAGACCATGACTGTATTGACTTACCTTTCAGACAGGAAAATTCTGTCTTGCCTAACAATCGCTGTGTTGCAGAACAGCGCCTCCGAAGCCTGAAAAGAAAATTTGTCAAGAATGTTCCGTTTAAGGAGGAATACACCGCATTCCTAAACATTCCTAATCAAGGATATATATATATATATATATATATTTTGTTGTTTTCATGGTAACCTGATATGTTGCAGCAAAGTGCTGTCCCATTCCTATTTACACCGTCTCAAGCCCTCACAGCCTCTCACACTCAACCACTTACCAGGTGACGTCAGTAAGTCCTTGAGGGTTCAGGGTTTGAGGGTTTAGGGGGGACATTGGGATTTGGTCTAACAGTTGTAATACTGCAGTTTCAGGAAGTAAAGTGTTCCGTTCAAAATCAGATGTGTCTTGGTCGTCAATAGAAGCTCCACTTCACAACAATCATGTATTTAAGATATGCCTTCACTCAAGTAGCAGATTTCATTGAATTATCCCTTTTTATTGCAATTAACTGTTGGTACACATGAATATAAATTAATACATTTTAACCCTTAAAGTAGGCTTTACATGCTGGAATAACACTATTATGATCTCTAAGTATAAATACTTCACATTGTACTTTACTATTTACTTTGATCTTGTTAAAAGCCACCACGACCTCCAGATCCAAAACATTAGTTTGTCCTGAATGCAGGTTTGAAGGAGCAGACAACTCAACTGGTTTAGCAACTCTTCAGTGTTTTTGTCTTTTGTCTTTGTTCTTGTGTTCTATATATAGTGACGACCTACCACCTCAGGAATTTAAATACTTGACTTTATGTGGGTGGAATGGACTTTGTGAAGCTCTCTTTTGTTCAGATTTTAAGTTTCATTTTTGAAGAAATGGTACCTAACTAACCTTCAGTAGATAACACACAGCACAGTTCAAGACTCATCAGAACCAGAGCAGGTACAGACATGGACCCTGGTGAGTATCACCATTCTTAGAAAGTACTCCCTTTTGTCATCTCAGACAACTGATTTGTTTAGTTCAATAAATCATTGTAACCTGTGAAACATACTGGTTCAGTCTTTCATTTCTAAATATTTAAATTCCTCATAATCACCAGAAGCAGGTTTCCTGCTTCTCTCTTATAGATTTCCCACCGTATCAAACAGCTGTTTGTATTTTACACCTTGAAAATAATACAATAAAAACTAAAACAACAACAGCTCAATTGACATGAGAACGTGCCAACAATAATATCAACAACCTGTTACTATGAGAACAGGATTCTGAACTAAATAACATTGAAACTCATGTTGAGCTCCGGGATGTCTTGATGTGCTCCAACACTAAACCATCCAGCATGCTCCACATGCACAGGCTTTCACCTGGAGCTAAACATGGATCAACTATGGTGGAGTCTGTCTGTGACGGTGATGTGAGAAGCAACACAAGAATGAGGCTGGAGAGTCATTTTCAGGCCTTTTCTCATTGCACATTTTCATTCAACACTTGTTTTGTCTCCTCACTGGAATGTGAGTCATCACATGTCAATAATGCCAACATGCTGATGTTCAGCAGGTATAATGTTAACCATGTTCACCATTTTACTTGAGTGTGATAAAACACACGAAACACAAACAGCTGAGTCTGATGGGAAAGTCATTAGTTTAGCAGATATTTAGTCACGAACCAAAATATTGAGCAATACACTTAAATCTAATATTAACTCAGACCACACCAACAAAACACCAGCAGAGACTTTTCCCCCGTGAAACACAGAATCCTCCTACAGTTTTATACAGAAACGTATTTCCACGATATCTGTAACAGCTTGATGCTCATCACTGGATATGTTTCTGTAAAACGAAAATGAGCTTTTCATTTTCACCCAAACACGACATGAAGGGACCTGAGGAAGCTTTGCTGCAGGTGATAACGTTCACATAGGAGGGAAATACCACCCTCCACTGATAAAGGTTCAGTATTACATCAAGCTGGTTTCACACAGTTAAGAGTCATCCATTGTTGGAGCTATTTATTTGATGTTGTATTTTGTTATTTAATTTACAAGTAGAATTGTTTAATTATTGTAGATGTTTGATATATTAAGATTGTTTTTTCTCTTTAATATATTATTTGTAGTGTAATTACTGTGGGCACCTGTTGCTATATATAGGAGCAGAAAGATAGGACCAGCACAGCACAGCACGACAGGAGTTTTCTCTGTTTTGTTTGCTTTATTTAATGAATACGAAAATCGGAATCCTGCTTGGACATTCCACTCTCTTCTGGCTGCGTAAAAATACCGACCACGGTGCATCAGTGGCGTTTGATTATTCTTGGTTTAATTTTGATTTCGTCGACAAATGGCCACTACATAAAGTAAAAACTACGCCATTGTACTCAAAGGACCGATCCCTCATCATTGGACTGGTTGGATCGTTTTGGATTTCGTATGGATGATCAAAAAGGATTGTGTCATTCGTCACTCTAGCGTCAGCGGGACAACTGCTTTGGACCAGATCAACAAAGCGCTGAAACATCTCAGAAGAAACTGGTACGTGATGCTATTAAAGACTGATGCTCCAGTTCAAACGACACAAACTGTGAATGAAAATCAAGCAGGACTTGTGCAACCTCAACCCCATCAGAATGACATTGTAAATGTGATGCAAAGACAAAATGACATCGCTGCTCTGCTGGTCCAGCAAAATCTGTGCTCTGTCCTTCCTGTAAGAAACATTCCAATGTTTGATGGAGACCCTCTTCAGTACAGGTCTTTCATCAGAGCTTTTGAAAATGGAGTGGAGGAGAAGACAACTAATTGGAGTGACTGTTTACACTTTCTCGAACAATACACCAGGGGGCAGCCAAGAGACTTGGTGTGTAGTTGTCAACATCTACCTTCAGATCAGGGATACCACCGAGCCAAAAGTCTTCTAGCGGAGCACTTTGGAAACGAATGCAAAATTGCATCTGCTTATAAGGAAAAGATTCTCAGCTGGACGCCTGTTAAAAGTGAAGATCTTAAAGCATTGCAATCATTTTCCCTGTTTCTTCGAGGATGCTCAAATCTAACAGAGCAAATGATGCATATGAAGGAACTGGACCTACCATCTAATATGAGGAGCATCATCTTGAAACTTCCTTATAAATTAAGGGAACGGTTGAGAAATGTTGCTTGTCATCTGCAAGAGCGAAGTGGCCGAAGAGCACTGTTTAAGGATATTGTTGCCTTCATTGAAAAACAAGTCAGAATTGCCTCAGATCCACTTTTTGGCAACATTCAGGACTCACAACTCACCAACTTGAAGGTCCCCAACGTTCGTCACTTGAAGCAAAGAAAAAAGGGAAGCAGCTTCGCCACCAATGTTACTGCAGTAAAAGAAGGAGTCATCGTTCAGTACACAGGAAACAAGACCAAGTCTTCCTCTCTTCACCTGTCTGTTTTGTACACAAAGTTGTCACTCATTGGATAGATGCTCACAGTTTAAAGTGAAAGGACATCGTGATAAAATAAACTTTATCAAAGAACAGGGTATTTGTTTTGGTTGCCTGAAAGTAGGCCACACAAGCAAAGACTGCAGGAGACGCTTGGATTGCAATGTGTGTCACCAAAAGTACCCAGGAGTCCTTCACATAGAGTGGCAAGATAAAAGAACAACCTTTCAACAAGCCCAACAGTCTGTGAGCCATCCAAGTGTCTCAACCACCATGTCTCAGACATGCGGCCATATTGGGGCTGGTTATGAAGATAATTACATCTTTTCTATTGTCAAAGTCAAGAGCCAGAGGGGTAACAAATCGGTGCAGACATATGCCTTCTTGGATCCAGGGAGTTCCGGCACATTCTGTACAGAGAACTTGGCAAGAAAATTGAACTTGCAGGGCAAAAAGACTATTCTGCTGGGAACAATGAGTCAAAAGAAGATTGTAAATGCACATATCCTGTCAGGTCTTGAAGTGTCTGGTATGAGCACAAATGATTTCATTGAGTTACCTGATGTTTTAAAGAGCATGCCTGTTTCTACACTCAACGTCCCACGAGAGGAGGATCTTGATCAATGGTCTTATCTCAAGGATGTTAAGCTCCACGACATTGACGCAGGTGTTGAGCTACGAATTGGAACTGATGCTCCAAAAGTGATGGAGCCTTGGGAGCTGATAAACAGCCAGGATGAAGGACCTTATGTGGTCAGAACCAGAGTTGGTTGGGTCATTAATGGTCCACTTCACGGCGGAAGCAGTAGGAGTACGAGTGGCTGCCCTGCTGCAACAGCCAACCGAATCTCTGTGGAACATCTGCAAGGAATGCTGGTTAAACAGTATAACCATGACTTTAATGAGAGATCATCCGAGGAGCAGATTGAAATGTCCAGAGAAGACATCAAGTTCATGAATGTTATGAGCAACACAACAGTATTAACTGGAGACCATGACTGTATTGACTTACCTTTCAGACAGGAAAATTCTGTCTTGCCTAACAATCGCTGTGTTGCAGAACAGCGCCTCCGAAGCCTGAAAAGAAAATTTGTCAAGAATGTTCCATTGAAGGAGGAATACACCGCATTCCTAAACATTCCTAATCAAGGATATATATATATATATATTTTGTTGTTTTCATGGTAACCTGATATGTTGCAGCAAAGTGCTGTCCCATTCCTATTTACACCGTCTCAAGCCCTCACAGCCTCTCACACTCAACCACTTACCAGGTGACGTCAGTAAGTCCTTGAGGGTTCAGGGTTTGAGGGTTTAGGGGGGACATTGGGATTTGGTCTAACAGTTGTAATACTGCAGTTTCAGGAAGTAAAGTGTTCCGTTCAAAATCAGATGTGTCTTGGTCGTCAATAGAAGCTCCACTTCACAACAATCATGTATTTAAGATATGCCTTCACTCAAGTAGCAGATTTCATTGACTTATCCCTTTTTATTGCAATTAACTGTTGGTACACATGAATATAAATTAATACATTTTAACCCTTAAAGTAGGCTTTACATGCTGGAATAACACTATTATGATCTCTTAAGTATAAGTACTTCACATTGTACTTCACTATTTACTTTGATCTTGATAAAAGCCACCACGACCTCCAGATCCAAAACATTAGTTTGTCCTGATTGCAGGTTTGAAGGAGCAGACAACTCAACTGGTTTTGCAACTCTTCAGTGTTTTTGTCTTTTGTCTTTGTTCTTGTGTTCTATATATAGTGACGACCTACCACCTCCGGAATTTAAATACTTGAGTTTATGTGGGTGGAATGGATTTTGTGACGCCCTCTTTTGTTCAGATTTTAAGTTTCATTTTTGAATAAATGTTACCTAACTAACCTTCAGTATATAAAACCCACAGTTCAAGACTCATCACAACCAGAGCAGGTAAAGACATGGACCCTGGTGAGTATCACCGTTCTTTGAAAGTACTCCCTTTTGTCATCTCAGACAACTGATATGTTTTGTTCAATAAATCATTGTAACCTGTGAAACATACTGGTTCAGTCTTTCATTTCTAAATATTTCAATTCCTCATAATCACCAGAAGCAGGTTTCCTGCTTCTCTCTTATAGATTTCCCACCGTATCAAACAGCTGTTTGTATTTTATACCTTGAAAACAATACAAAAAAAACCTACAACAATAAAAGCTTTATTGACATGAGAACGTGCCAACAATAATATCAACAACCTGTTACTATGAGAACAGGATTCTGAACTAAATAACATTGAAACTCATGTTGAGCTCCGGGATGTCTTGATGTGCTCCAACACTAAACTAAACCATCCAGCATGCTCCACATGCACAGGCTTTCACCTGGAGCTAAACATGGATCAACTATGGTGGTGTCTGTCTGTGACGGTGATGTGAGAAGCAACACAAGAATGAGGCTGGAGAGTCATTTTCAGGCCTTTTCTCATTGCACATTTTCATTCAACACTTGTTTTGTCTCCTCACTGGAATGTGAGTCATCACATGGGTGAAGCATGAGACTAACAGAAGTGTTAGGAAAACATTTCTAAAAATATGTAATACTTTATTATTCATTTATTCTAGTTAATCAGGTTTTTGAGACCAACATGTTGCTATGAAGCTTTGCATTCATCACTCACATTTGGGCCTGATGATCAGTGATTTCCTGATTTGAAAATGATTGTAAGAACACTATATGCAAAGATGTATGATGGTTGAAATGCTTTGCTCTGACATGAGTCTACTGTCATGCTGCTGTACCTACTAAACAGCCCTTCTGTGAGTTCAGACAACTGAAATGTTTTGTTCAATAAATCTGTGCATCCTCTGAGAGATTCTGGTCCATGTGTGTTGTCTGTAAACATTTCCATTCCTCATCATGTCCACCAAAAAGGACTGAGTGAGTGATTGGAAAGTGTTCACTGGTTCATTAACTTTTTGAAATGAAAGCAGCATTTTGTTTCTGGCGACAGTTGAATTGTGGGCCGGAAAACCCAAACACCATCTGAAAGATATGAAGCTCGTACAGCTGAGGATAACTGCATAGTCGGGACATTATCAGCTGTGGCTTCCTGTGATTATGACAATCTGTGTCTTATCACGTTGGCTCCTCTCCTTACAGATGAAAGTTTGTCCTGAATGCAGGTTTGAAGGAGCAGACAACTCAACTGGTTTAGCAACTCTTCAGTGTTTTTGTCTTTTGTCTTTGTTCTTATGTTCTATATATAGTGATGACCTACCACCTCAGGAATTTAAATACTTGACTTTATGTGGGTGGAATGGACTTTGTGACGCTCTCTTTTGTTCAGATTTTAAGTTTCATTTTTGAAGAAATGAAACTTAACTAACCTTCAGCACATAAAACCCAGCACAGTTCAAGACTCATCAGAACCTCTGTGATTCACCCTCAGTATCTAAAACCCTGCCTATCTCATCAGCAGCCTACACACTACAGCAAAACATGGGCATATGTGAGTATCACTGTTCCTTTCACAATACTCGTTTATTTTAATGTGCTGATACTTTCACTGATATGCTTTTCTTACAGAACCACAGCAAATGTTGATTTCGGTTTTCATCTTATGTTTCAGTGACGATTCTTGCTCTCGGAGGAGGAGCAGGTATGACTTTGTGCAGACTTTCTGGATCAACCGTTTTTACATTTCCAACTGATTTTAACAGGCTTATTGTAACAAAACAAAGGAAAAAACCATTTACATGCTCAATTGATATCATGCAATTAAAGTGGCCTGAGAAAGTAGCACACTATAATTAACAACAACGTTCCCTCTGCTGTGTTGTCCACGTACAGTAGCCGGGGTGGCCGCGGCTCCTCTTGTTCTGGGAGCAGCAGGTTTCACCGCAGCTGGGATCGCAGCAGGATCCTATGCTGCCAGCATGATGTCGGCTGCTGCAGTGGCTAACGGAGGAGGAGTGTTGGCAGGAAGTCTGGTGGCTGGTTGCCAGGCAGCAGGTAAACATCGTTACTTGATTTTAAAAACGTATTTGAATCTTGTGGTTTTAACTGTTGTATTTTAATGGTCATTTCGCATTGTCATAATCAAGACTTTTTTAGCTTTGGGCTAAGCATCTCAAAAAATAAACATGTTCTATGAGAACATGTTTATTTATTGAGATGCCCCTATGTACCTTGTTATAGGAGGTAAAGATCAGGAGAAGTAAACATGAAGTATAATTATGAATATTTATGAATACTCTACTTAAAACAAGCTGCACTGGAAGCAGAGCAACTGAGGAAGACAGTAGCTGTGCAATGAAAAAATAAGATAATGGGAAAAATGTTTTTGTAAATTATAATACATGTAGTGTATTTAAGAAAAAGTATTTGATTATAAAATAGATATAGCTTTGTGATTCTGTTTAGGCCAGCATAGAAGGCCTTGCAGGCCCTGACGGCCCACCACTGTTGGGCTTACAATACAGTGTTAGGCAGAATATAATGACACTACTGTGTAGTCTAGAATAAGGTTCGTGTTTTTAGCTTGAGGACAAGCCTCAGCTTCTCTGTAGCTCCATGTCCTGATGTAAAACGTATACTCTTGCTGTAGGTGCAGCTGGTCTGTCAGGAGTTGCCACTGCAGCCATAGCCAGCGCTGGAGCAGCCGTCGGAGGAACTCTGGCTACACTGGCTGCAATTATTATCTGAAAATCATGAAGGACACATTCAAATTGAAAAAATAAACTTTTTTTTTTTTTACAACTTTTGCCAATTAGGAGTGCAATTGTAAATTACACCAGTTGATTTCCCAATCAGCACTTTTGTCATCTCAGAAAACTGAAATGTTATAATAAATCTGGCTGTTAAA
This sequence comes from Lycodopsis pacificus, assembly GCA_028022725.1. NCBI lineage: Eukaryota > Metazoa > Chordata > Actinopteri > Perciformes > Zoarcidae > Lycodopsis > Lycodopsis pacificus. The sequence goes on along the minus strand of CM051701.1, from coordinate 15,181,608 downwards.
GATACTGGTTCAGTGTGTCTTCTGTAAATATTTACATTCCTCAAAAGGTACTGGGTGAGTAAATTATTAACTTGTGGGCCGTAAAACCAAAACACTAGAAAGATGCTATCTCATACAGCTGGGAGGAACCTTACCCAGTGAGCACTAACCCGGATTTCAACGTTGATTTCTGGTTTAAAACAGGTTGAAATGGGGTCTCAACGCTTAAGACCTATTTTCACCGTCTTTTCAACCGGCTAAATTACGGTTGCAATATCAACGTGTCACAAAACACCAATTTGTTTTAAAATATTGATGGTTTGTTCAGTTGTAGATTGAAAGAGACACGATATTAGTTACTTTGAACGTATTTCTCCAAAGTCATATTACGCTGGCCGGTGAAAAGTAGTTTACACGAAGATGGGAATTCAACGCATTCAATGTTTCATATAAAACACCACTCTGAAAGATATGAAGCTCGTACAGCTGAGGATAACTGCATAGTCGGGACATTGTCAGCTGTGGCTTCCTGTGATTATGACAATCTGTGTCTTATCACGTTGGCTCCTCTCCTTATACACCAACAATTTCACAGCCCAAGACAATTCAGTCACTTAAGTATGCTGATGATACAAGCAGAGTGGCCTCATACCCAAAAATAAAGGACCAAATGCCTCGAGATTACAGATTTCATTCAATTCTCCCTTTTTAAAAAGAAAAGCTTGTTTACATGAATATGAATGTTGAAGACATTTAAACCCTTAAAGTAGCTGCAGGCTGGAATAACACTATTATGATCTCCAAGTATAAATACTTCACATTGTACTTTACTTACTTTGATCTTGATAAAAGTCACCACGACCTCCAGATCCAAAACATTATGTTCTATCGTGACTTAAAGATGAAAGTTTGTCCTGAATGCAGGTTTGAAGGAGCAGACAACTCAACTGGTTTAGCAACTCTTCAGTGTTTTTGTCTTTTGTCTTTGTTCTTATGTTCTATATATAGTGACGACCTACCACCTCAGGAATTTAAATACTTGAGTTTATGTGGGTGGAATGGATTTTGTGACGCCCTCTTTTGTTCAGATTTTAAGTTTCATTTTTGAAGAATAGTTACGTAACTAACCTTCAGTATATAAAACCCAGCACAGTTCAAGACTCATCAGAACCAGAGCAGGTAAAGACATGGACCCTGGTGAGTATCACTGTTCTTTGAAAGTCCTCCCTTTTGTCATCTCAGACAACTGATATGTTTTGTTCAATAAATTATTGTAACCTCTGAAACATACTGGTTCAGTCTTTCATTTCTAAATATTTCAATTCCTCATAATCTCCACCAGAAGCAGGTTTCCTGCTTCTCTCTTATAGATTTCCCACCGTATCAAACAGCTGTTTGTATTTTATACCTTGAAAACAATTTAACAAAACCTAAAACAATAAAAGCTTAATTGACATGAGAACGTGCCAACAATAATATCAACAACCTGTTACTATGAGAACAGGATTCTGAACTAAATAACATTCAAACTCATGTTGAGCTCCGGGATGTCTTGATGTGCTCCAACACTAAACCATCCAGCATGCTCCACATGCACAGGCTTTCACCTGGAGCTAAACATGGATTAACTATGGTGGTGTCTGTCTGTGACGGTGATGTGAGAAGCAACACAAGAATGAGGCTGGAGAGTCATTTTCAGGCCTTTTCTCATTGCACATTTTCATTCAACACTTGTTTTGTCTCCTCACTGGAATGTGAGTCATCACATGTCAATAATGCCAACATGCTGATGTTCAGCAGGTATAATGTTAACCATGTTCACCATTTTACTTTAGCGTGATAAAACACACGAAACACAAACAGCTGAGTCTGATGGGAATGTCATTAGTTTTGCAGATGTTTAGTCATGAACCAAAATATTGAGCAATACACTTAAATCAAATATTAACTCAGACCACACCAACAAAACACCAGCAGAGACTTTTCCCCCGTGAAACACAGAATCCTCCTACAGTTTTATACAGAAACGTATTTCCACGATATCTGTAACAGCGTGATGCTCATCACTGGATATGTTTCTGTAAAACAAAAATGAGCTTTTCATTTTCACCCAAACACGACATGAAGGGACCTGAGGAAGCTTTGCTGCAGGTGATAACGTTCACATAGGAGGGAAATACCACCCTCCACTGATAAAGGTTCAGTATTACATCAAGCTGGTTTCACACAGTGAAGAGTCATCCATTGTTGGAGCTATTTATTTGATGTTGTATTTTGTTATTTAATTTACAAGTAGAATTGTTTAATTATTGGAGATGTTTGATATATTAAGATTGTTTTTTCTCTTTGATATATTATTTGTTGGGTAATTACTGTGGGCACCTGTTGCTATATATAGGAGCAGAAAGATAGGACCAGCACAGCACACGAGAGGAGTTTTCTCTGTTTTGTTTGCTTTATTTAATAAATACGAAAATCGGAATCCTGCTTGGACATTCCACTCTCTTCTGGCTGCGTAAAAACACCGACCACGGTGCATCAGTGGCGTTTGATTATTCTTGGTTTAATTTTGATTTAGTCGACAAATGGCCACTACATGAAGTAAAAACTACGCCATTGTACTCAAAGGACCGATCCCTCATCATTGGACTGGTTGGATCGTTTTGTATTTCGTATGGATGATCAAAAAGGATCGTTTCATTCATCACTCTAGCGTCAGCGGGACAACTGCTTTGGACCAGATCAACAAAGCGCTGAAACATCTCAGAAGAAACGGTACGTGATACGACTGCCGTATAGGAAGACGGTGACACGAGTGGCGTTTAAAAGTCCGTATTCACAGTGATGTACATGCTTCTGGATGTTTAAACCTGACTGCGTTGAATCGCTACAAATGAACATTGCGCAACACCCGCGCACCACTATCGGCGGCTTTCATTCGTTAAAAACCCGACTTCAGTGTGTGTTTGTGTGGTAAATTGGACCTGATCGGCCTGTAAGCAGTTGCTTTTTTTTGCTGCACTTTAACTGCATTTACGTAGGTCCGATCGATGACTGATTTGATTGATGTGCGACAAGCAGTTTAGAAGAAGTGTTCAAAATGTCTGACGTTCAGGCGAAGGATGTTGAAACGCCGTCAGCAAAAAGAAACCTTAAATTGATTTCTAAAGGCTTGGAGTTCTACACGGAACTGTACCAGCAAAAAAGGACTGCAGAATGCAAACAAGCCAAAAAGTGTTTGAGAAACAAGTGATTTAATGACTTCCAATGAAAATGTAAATTCAGTGAATGCTGAGCTTTCTAGTTCATCAAGTGTTACCAAGACGCAAATGACATGGATGCATCTTTTGTGAACTTACCTTTACCTCAAGATGAAGTTACAAGGCAAAATCAGTACTTCAAAGAAAAAATGACGATGTTCTATGACTTCACTGAAAAGGTAAACAGCTGTCTGTCTGAAATGAGTCACCCATATGTGCAGCCAAATAAAGACTCTCTCAATGACCAAAGTGTTGCAGATGAAATAAACCCTGAAGATAGTGCTTACAACGTGTTAAGGTGAACTCTGTAAAGACACATTCCCAGCTATCACGGATTTCATCAACATCATCTGCACGCATTAGAGCTGAGGCTGACAAGGCAGCTCTGATGGAGCGTGTTGCTGCTCTAAAAAGGAAACATTTAATAGAAGCTCAAGAGGAAATGTTGGAGAGCGAAAAGGAAAAGTTAAAGAAAGAAAGGGAACAATTGGAACTTGAAACGGAATTGGCAGCTACAAATGCAAAGCTTCATGTCTTCGAAATCAATTCATCGCAGTGTGGCTCAAAATGTTCAGACGGAATGAACTCTTATTTTGAAAGGAACAGGTCCAAAGAAGCAAGACAATTAAATACCCATGCCTACACCTTTGTTCCTGTTGAAATGGATGTTATTTCTGTGTCTGATCCCATAACGCAACCACAAGTTATTAGGCCTAAACAAAGGTCAAACACACAAATTGATGAGATGCTATTGAAGACTGATGCTCCAGTTCAAGCGACACAAACTGTGAATGAAAATCAAGCAGGACTTGTGCAACCTCAACCCCATCAGAATGACATTGTAAATGTGATGCAAAGACAAAATGACATCACTGCTCTGCTGATCCAGCAAAATCTGTGCTCTGTCCTGCCTGTAAGAAACATTCCTGTGTTTGATGGAGACCCTCTTCAGTACAGGTCTTTCATCAGAGCTTTTGAAAATGGAGTGGAGGAAAAGACAACTAATTGGAGTGACTGTTTACACTTTCTCGAACAATACACCAGGGGGCAGCCAAGAGACTTGGTGTGCAGTGTAATAGGAAAAAATGTTTCTATCATGCTCTCTGAATAGTTCTCTGTAGGAGACAGCACCTGCTGTAACACGAACATCCACATGGGGCAAAGAGCACAGGAGAACGCATTTGCAGGCCATATATGGCCTCAGCAGAGAACTAGGCCTATTATTGTGTTGCAGAGAACATACCAGACATTGCACAGTACACACAAATAACTGTCTCCCACATTCACCCTCTTCCCCTTCTCAGCTGTTTCTCTTGTCTGTGAGTATAAAGGTAACATGTATGGAGATGATTCTTAGGGCACTCCTCACAAGACTCTGCAATACGTGTCTGTGAGAACTGCGCTCATGCTTGCCTGCAGGCAAATAAATTAACATGGCAACTTTGTTTAATTCATCAGACTCTGTATTATTTGATATTGACGAACAAACATGTACTTTCTTCTCCCGACGAGTCTTAGGAATTTTCCACAACAGCAGTTGTCAACATCTACCTTCAGATCAGGGATACCACAGAGCCAAAAGTCTTCTAGCAGAGCACTTTGGAAACAAATAAAAAATTGCATCTGCACATATGGAAAATATTCTCAGCTGGACGCCTGTTAAAAGTGAAGATCTTAAAGCATTGCAATCATTTTCCCTGTTTCTTCGAGGATGCTCAAATCTAACAGAGCAAATGATGCATATGAAGGAACTGGACCTACCATCTAATATGAGGAGCATCATCTTGAAACTTCCTGATAAAGTAAGGGAACGGTGGAGAAATGTTGCTTGTCATCTGCAAGAGCGAAGTGGCCGAAGAGCACTGTTTAAGGATATTGTTGCCTTCATTGAAAAACAAGTCAGAATTGCCTCAGATCCACTTTTTGGCAACATTCAAGACTCACAACTCACCAACTTGAAGGTCCCCAACGTTAGTCACTTGAAGCAAAGAAAAAAGGGAAGCATCTTTGCCACCAATGTTACTGCAGTAAAAGAAGGAGTCATCGTTCAGTACACAGGAAACAAGACCAAGTCTTCCTCTCTTCACCTGTTTGTTTTGTACACAAAGTTGTCACTCATTGGATAGCTGCTCACAGTTTAAAGTGAAAGGACATTGTGATAAAATAAACTTTATCAAAGAACAGGGTATTTGTTTTGGTTGCCTGAAAGTAGGCCACACAAGCAAAGACTGCAGGAGACGCTTGGATTGCAATGTGTGTCACCAAAAGCACCCAGGAGTCCTTCACATAGAGTGACAAGATAAAAGAACAACCTTTCAACAAGCCCAACAGTCTGTGAGCCCTCCAAGTGTCTCAACCGCCATGTCTCAGACCTGCGGCCATATTGGGGCTGGTTATGAAGATAATTCCATCTTTTCTATTGTCAAAGTCAAGAGCCAGAGGGGTAACAAAACGGTGCAGACATATGCCTACTTGGATCCAGGGAGTTCCGGCACATTCTGTACAGAGAACTTGGCAAGAAAATTGAACATGCAGGGCAAAAAGACTATTGTGCTGAGAACAATGAGTCAAAAGAAGATTGTAAATGCACATATCCTGTCAGGTCTTGAAGTGTCTGGTATGAGCACAAATGATTTCATTGAGTTACCTGATGTTTTAAAGAGCATGCCTGTTTCAACACTCAACGTCCCACGAGAGGAGGATCTTGATCAATGGTCTTATCTCAAGGATGTTAAGCTCCACGACATTGACGCAGGTGTTGAGCTACTAATTGGAACTGATGCTCCAAAAGTGATGGAGCCTTGGGAGGTGATAAACAGACAGGATGAAGGACCTTATGCGGTCAGAACCAGAGTTGGTTGGGTCATTAATGGTCCACTTCGCGGCGGAAGCAGTAGGAGTACGAGTGGCTGCCCTGCTGCAACAGCCAACCGAATCTCTGTGGAACATCTGCAAGGAATGCTGGTTAAACAGTATAACCATGACTTCAATGAGAGATCATCCGAGGAGCAGATTGAAATGTCCAGAGAAGACATCAAGTTCATGAATGTTATGAGCAACACAACAGTATTAACTGGAGACCATGACTGTATTGACTTACCTTTCAGACAGGAAAATTCTGTCTTGCCTAACAATCGCTGTGTTGCAGAACAGCGCCTCCGAAGCCTGAAAAGAAAATTTGTCAAGAATGTTCCGTTTAAGGAGGAATACACCGCATTCCTAAACATTCCTAATCAAGGATATATATATATATATATATATATTTTGTTGTTTTCATGGTAACCTGATATGTTGCAGCAAAGTGCTGTCCCATTCCTATTTACACCGTCTCAAGCCCTCACAGCCTCTCACACTCAACCACTTACCAGGTGACGTCAGTAAGTCCTTGAGGGTTCAGGGTTTGAGGGTTTAGGGGGGACATTGGGATTTGGTCTAACGGTTGTAATACTGCAGTTTCAGGAAGTAAAGTGTTCCGTTCAAAATCAGATGTGTCTTGGTCGTCAATCGAAGCTCCACTTCACAACAATCATGTATTTAAGATATGCCTTCACTCAAGTAGCAGATTTCATTGAATTATCCCTTTTTTATTGCAATTAACTGTTGGTGCACATGAATATAAATTAATACATTTTAACCCTTAAAGTAGGCTTTACATGCTGGAATAACACTATTATGATCTCTAAGTATAAATACTTCACATTGTACTTTACTATTTACTTTGATCTTGTTAAAAGCCACCACGACCTCCAGATCCAAAACATTAGTTTGTCCTGAATGCAGGTTTGAAGGAGCAGACAACTCAACTGGTTTAGCAACTCTTCAGTGTTTTTGTCTTTTGTCTTTGTTCTTGTGTTCTATATATAGTGACGACCTACCACCTCAGGAATTTAAATACTTGACTTTATGTGGGTGGAATGGACTTTGTGAAGCTCTCTTTTGTTCAGATTTTAAGTTTCATTTTTGAAGAAATGGTACCTAACTAACCTTCAGTAGATAACACACAGCACAGTTCAAGACTCATCAGAACCAGAGCAGGTACAGACATGGACCCTGGTGAGTATCACCATTCTTAGAAAGTACTCCCTTTTGTCATCTCAGACAACTGATTTGTTTAGTTCAATAAATCATTGTAACCTGTGAAACATACTGGTTCAGTCTTTCATTTCTAAATATTTAAATTCCTCATAATCACCAGAAGCAGGTTTCCTGCTTCTCTCTTATAGATTTCCCACCGTATCAAACAGCTGTTTGTATTTTATACCTTGAAAATAATACAATAAAAACTAAAACAACAACAGCTCAATTGACATGAGAACGTGCCAACAATAATATCAACAACCTGTTACTATGAGAACAGGATTCTGAACTAAATAACATTGAAACTCATGTTGAGCTCCGGGATGTCTTGATGTGCTCCAACACTAAACCATCCAGCATGCTCCACATGCACAGGCTTTCACCTGGAGCTAAACATGGATCAACTATGGTGGAGTCTGTCTGTGACGGTGATGTGAGAAGCAACACAAGAATGAGGCTGGAGAGTCATTTTCAGGCCTTTTCTCATTGCACATTTTCATTCAACACTTGTTTTGTCTCCTCACTGGAATGTGAGTCATCACATGTCAATAATGCCAACATGCTGATGTTCAGCAGGTATAATGTTAACCATGTTCACCATTTTACTTGAGTGTGATAAAACACACGAAACACAAACAGCTGAGTCTGATGGGAAAGTCATTAGTTTAGCAGATATTTAGTCACGAACCAAAATATTGAGCAATACACTTAAATCTAATATTAACTCAGACCACACCAACAAAACACCAGCAGAGACTTTTCCCCCGTGAAACACAGAATCCTCCTACAGTTTTATACAGAAACGTATTTCCACGATATCTGTAACAGCGTGATGCTCATCACTGGATATGTTTCTGTAAAACGAAAATGAGCTTTTCATTTTCACCCAAACACGACATGAAGGGACCTGAGGAAGCTTTGCTGCAGGTGATAACGTTCACATAGGAGGGAAATACCACCCTCCACTGATAAAGGTTCAGTATTACATCAAGCTGGTTTCACACAGTGAAGAGTCATCCATTGTTGGAGCTATTTATTTGATGTTGTATTTTGTTATTTAATTTACAAGTAGAATTGTTTAATTATTGTAGATGTTTGATATATTAAGATTGTTTTTTCTCTTTGATATATTATTTGTTGGGTAATTACTGTGGGCACCTGTTGCTATATATAGGAGCAGAAAGATAGGACCAGCACAGCACGAGAGGAGTTTTCTCTGTTTTGTTTGCTTTATTTAATAAATACGAAAATCGGAATCCTGCTTGAACATTCCACTCTCTTCTGGCTGCGTAAAAATACCGACCACGGTGCATCAGTGGCGTTTGATTATTCTTGGTTTAATTTTGATTTAGTCGACAAATGGCCACTACATAAAGTAAAAACTACGCCATTGTACTCAAAGGACCGATCCCTCATCATTGGACTAGTTGGATCGTTTTGGATTTCGTATGGATGATCAAAAAGGATCGTTTCATTCATCACTCTAGCGTCAGCGGGACAACTGCTTTGGACCAGATCAACAAAGCGCTGAAACATCTCAGAAGAAACGGTACGTGATACGACTGCCGTATAGGAAGACGGTGACACGAGTGGAGTTTAAAAGTCCGTATTCACAGTGATGTACATGCTTCTGGATGTTTAAACCTGACTGCGTTGAATCGCTACAAATGAATATTGCGCAACACCCGCGCACCACTATCGGCGGCTTTCATTCGTTAAAAACCCGACTTCAGTGTGTGTTTGTGTGGTAAATTAGACCTGATCGGCCTGGAAGCACCGTTGCTTTTTTTTGCTGCACTTTAACTGCATTTACGTAGGTCCGATGACTGATTTGATTGATGTGCGACAAGCAGTTTCGAAGAAGTGTTCAAAATGTCTGACGTTCAGGCGAAGGATGTTGAAACGCCGTCAGCAAAAAGAAACCTTAAATTGATTTCTAAAGGCTTGGAGTTCTACACGGAACTGTACCAGCAAAAAAGGACTGCAGAATGCAAACAAGCCAAAAAGTGGTTGAGAAACAAGTGATTTAATGACTTCCAATGAAAATGTAAATTCAGTGAATGCTGAGCTTTCTACGTTCATCAAGTGTTACCAAGACGCAAATGACATGGATGCATCTTTTGTGAACTTACCTTTACCTCAAGATGAAGTTACAAGGCAAAATCAGTACTTCAAAGAAAAAATGACGATGTTCTATGACTTCACTGAAAAGGTAAACAGCTGTCTGTCTGAAATGGGTCACCCATATGTGCAGCCAAATAAAGACTCTCTCAATGACCAAAGTGTTGCAGATGAAATAAACCCTGAAGATAGTGCTTACAACGTGTTAAGGTGAACTCTGTAAAGACACATTCCCAGCTACACGGATTTCATCAACATCATCTGCACGCATTAGAGCTGAGGCTGACAAGGCAGCTCTGATGGAGCGTGTTGCTGCTCTAAAAAGGAAACATTTAATAGAAGCTCAAGAGGAAATGTTGGAGAGAGAAAAGGAAAAGTTGAAGAAAGAAACTGATAAGTTGAAGAGAGAAAAGGAACAACTGGAACTTGAAACGGAATTGGCAGCTACAAATGCAGAGCTTCATGTCTTGGAAATCAATTCATCGCAGTGTGGCTCAAAATGTTCAGACGGAATGAACTCTTATTTTGAAAGGAACAGGTCCAAAGAAGCAAGACAATTAAATCCCCATGCCTACACCTTTGTTCCTGTTGAAATGGATGTTATTTCTGTGTCTGATCCCATAACGCAACCACAAGTTATTAGGCCTAAACAAAGGTCAAACACACAAATTGATGAGATGCTATTGACGACTGATGCTCCAGTTCAAGCGACACAAACTGTGAATGAAAATCAAGCAGGACTTGTGCAACCTCAACCCCATCAGAATGACATTGTAAATGTGATGCAAAGACAAAATGACATCGCTGCTCTGCTGGTCCAGCAAAATCTGTGCTCTGTCCTGCCTGTAAGAAACATTCCTGTGTTTGATGGAGACCCTCTTCAGTACAGGTCTTTCATCAGAGCTTTTGAAAATGGAGTGGAGGAAAAGACAACTAATTGGAGTGACTGTTTACACTTTCTCGAACAATACACCAGGGGGCAGCCAAGAGACTTGGTGTGCAGTGTAATAGGAAAAAATGTTTCTATCGTGCTCTCTGAATAGTTCTCTGTAGGAGACAGCACCTGCTGTAACACGAACATCCACATGGGGCAAAGAGCACAGGAGAACGCATTTGCAGGCCATATATGGCCTCAGCAGAGAACTAGGCCTATTATTGTGTTGCAGAGAACATACCAGACATTGCACAGTACACACAAATAACTGTCTCCCACATTCACCCTCTTCCCCTTCTCAGCTGTTTCTCTTGTCTGTGAGTATAAAGGTAACATGTATGGAGATGATTCTTAGGGCACTCCTCACAAGACTCTGCAATACGTGTCTGTGAGAACTGCGCTCATGCTTGCCTGCAGGCAAATAAATTAACATGGCAACTTTGTTGAATTCATCAGACTCTGTATTATTTGATATTGACGAACAAACATATACTTTCTTCTCCCGACGAGTCTTAGGAATTTTCCACAACAGCAGTTGTCAACATCTACCTTCAGATCAGGGATACCACAGAGCCAAAAGTCTTCTAGCAGAGCACTTTGGAAACAAATAAAAAATTGCATCTGCACATATGGAAAATATTCTCAGCTGGACGCCTGTTAAAAGTGAAGATCTTAAAGCATTGCAATCATTTTCCCTGTTTCTTCGAGGATGCTCAAATCTAACAGAGCAAATGATGCATATGAAGGAACTGGACCTACCATCTAATATGAGGAGCATCATCTTGAAACTTCCTGATAAAGTAAGGGAACGGTGGAGAAATGTTGCTTGTCATCTGCAAGAGCGAAGTGGCCGAAGAGCACTGTTTAAGGATATTGTTGCCTTCATTGAAAAACAAGTCAGAATTGCCTCAGATCCACTTTTTGGCAACATTCAAGACTCACAACTCACCAACTTGAAGGTCCCCAACGTTAGTCACTTGAAGCAAAGAAAAAAGGGAAGCATCTTTGCCACCAATGTTACTGCAGTAAAAGAAGGAGTCATCGTTCAGTACACAGGAAACAAGACCAAGTCTTCCTCTCTTCACCTGTTTGTTTTGTACACAAAGTTGTCACTCATTGGATAGCTGCTCACAGTTTAAAGTGAAAGGACATTGTGATAAAATAAACTTTATCAAAGAACAGGGTATTTGTTTTGGTTGCCTGAAAGTAGGCCACACAAGCAAAGACTGCAGGAGACGCTTGGATTGCAATGTGTGTCACCAAAAGCACCCAGGAGTCCTTCACATAGAGTGACAAGATAAAAGAACAACCTTTCAACAAGCCCAACAGTCTGTGAGCCCTCCAAGTGTCTCAACCGCCATGTCTCAGACCTGCGGCCATATTGGGGCTGGTTATGAAGATAATTCCATCTTTTCTATTGTCAAAGTCAAGAGCCAGAGGGGTAACAAAACGGTGCAGACATATGCCTACTTGGATCCAGGGAGTTCCGGCACATTCTGTACAGAGAACTTGGCAAGAAAATTGAACATGCAGGGCAAAAAGACTATTGTGCTGAGAACAATGAGTCAAAAGAAGATTGTAAATGCACATATCCTGTCAGGTCTTGAAGTGTCTGGTATGAGCACAAATGATTTCATTGAGTTACCTGATGTTTTAAAGAGCATGCCTGTTTCAACACTCAACGTCCCACGAGAGGAGGATCTTGATCAATGGTCTTATCTCAAGGATGTTAAGCTCCACGACATTGACGCAGGTGTTGAGCTACTAATTGGAACTGATGCTCCAAAAGTGATGGAGCCTTGGGAGGTGATAAACAGACAGGATGAAGGACCTTATGCGGTCAGAACCAGAGTTGGTTGGGTCATTAATGGTCCACTTCGCGGCGGAAGCAGTAGGAGTACGAGTGGCTGCCCTGCTGCAACAGCCAACCGAATCTCTGTGGAACATCTGCAAGGAATGCTGGTTAAACAGTATAACCATGACTTCAATGAGAGATCATCCGAGGAGCAGATTGAAATGTCCAGAGAAGACATCAAGTTCATGAATGTTATGAGCAACACAACAGTATTAACTGGAGACCATGACTGTATTGACTTACCTTTCAGACAGGAAAATTCTGTCTTGCCTAACAATCGCTGTGTTGCAGAACAGCGCCTCCGAAGCCTGAAAAGAAAATTTGTCAAGAATGTTCCGTTTAAGGAGGAATACACCGCATTCCTAAACATTCCTAATCAAGGATATATATATATATATATATATATTTTGTTGTTTTCATGGTAACCTGATATGTTGCAGCAAAGTGCTGTCCCATTCCTATTTACACCGTCTCAAGCCCTCACAGCCTCTCACACTCAACCACTTACCAGGTGACGTCAGTAAGTCCTTGAGGGTTCAGGGTTTGAGGGTTTAGGGGGGACATTGGGATTTGGTCTAACGGTTGTAATACTGCAGTTTCAGGAAGTAAAGTGTTCCGTTCAAAATCAGATGTGTCTTGGTCGTCAATCGAAGCTCCACTTCACAACAATCATGTATTTAAGATATGCCTTCACTCAAGTAGCAGATTTCATTGAATTATCCCTTTTTTATTGCAATTAACTGTTGGTGCACATGAATATAAATTAATACATTTTAACCCTTAAAGTAGGCTTTACATGCTGGAATAACACTATTATGATCTCTAAGTATAAATACTTCACATTGTACTTTACTATTTACTTTGATCTTGTTAAAAGCCACCACGACCTCCAGATCCAAAACATTAGTTTGTCCTGAATGCAGGTTTGAAGGAGCAGACAACTCAACTGGTTTAGCAACTCTTCAGTGTTTTTGTCTTTTGTCTTTGTTCTTGTGTTCTATATATAGTGACGACCTACCACCTCAGGAATTTAAATACTTGACTTTATGTGGGTGGAATGGACTTTGTGAAGCTCTCTTTTGTTCAGATTTTAAGTTTCATTTTTGAAGAAATGGTACCTAACTAACCTTCAGTAGATAACACACAGCACAGTTCAAGACTCATCAGAACCAGAGCAGGTACAGACATGGACCCTGGTGAGTATCACCATTCTTAGAAAGTACTCCCTTTTGTCATCTCAGACAACTGATTTGTTTAGTTCAATAAATCATTGTAACCTGTGAAACATACTGGTTCAGTCTTTCATTTCTAAATATTTAAATTCCTCATAATCACCAGAAGCAGGTTTCCTGCTTCTCTCTTATAGATTTCCCACCGTATCAAACAGCTGTTTGTATTTTATACCTTGAAAATAATACAATAAAAACTAAAACAACAACAGCTCAATTGACATGAGAACGTGCCAACAATAATATCAACAACCTGTTACTATGAGAACAGGATTCTGAACTAAATAACATTGAAACTCATGTTGAGCTCCGGGATGTCTTGATGTGCTCCAACACTAAACCATCCAGCATGCTCCACATGCACAGGCTTTCACCTGGAGCTAAACATGGATCAACTATGGTGGAGTCTGTCTGTGACGGTGATGTGAGAAGCAACACAAGAATGAGGCTGGAGAGTCATTTTCAGGCCTTTTCTCATTGCACATTTTCATTCAACACTTGTTTTGTCTCCTCACTGGAATGTGAGTCATCACATGTCAATAATGCCAACATGCTGATGTTCAGCAGGTATAATGTTAACCATGTTCACCATTTTACTTGAGTGTGATAAAACACACGAAACACAAACAGCTGAGTCTGATGGGAAAGTCATTAGTTTAGCAGATATTTAGTCACGAACCAAAATATTGAGCAATACACTTAAATCTAATATTAACTCAGACCACACCAACAAAACACCAGCAGAGACTTTTCCCCCGTGAAACACAGAATCCTCCTACAGTTTTATACAGAAACGTATTTCCACGATATCTGTAACAGCGTGATGCTCATCACTGGATATGTTTCTGTAAAACGAAAATGAGCTTTTCATTTTCACCCAAACACGACATGAAGGGACCTGAGGAAGCTTTGCTGCAGGTGATAACGTTCACATAGGAGGGAAATACCACCCTCCACTGATAAAGGTTCAGTATTACATCAAGCTGGTTTCACACAGTTAAGAGTCATCCATTGTTGGAGCTATTTATTTGATGTTGTATTTTGTTATTTAATTTACAAGTAGAATTGTTTAATTATTGTAGATGTTTGATATATTAAGATTGTTTTTTCTCTTTGATATATTATTTGTTGGGTAATTACTGTGGGCACCTGTTGCTATATATAGGAGCAGAAAGATAGGACCAGCACAGCACGAGAGGAGTTTTCTCTGTTTTGTTTGCTTTATTTAATAAATACGAAAATCGGAATCCTGCTTGAACATTCCACTCTCTTCTGGCTGCGTAAAAATACCGACCACGGTGCATCAGTGGCGTTTGATTATTCTTGGTTTAATTTTGATTTAGTCGACAAATGGCCACTACATAAAGTAAAAACTACGCCATTGTACTCAAAGGACCGATCCCTCATCATTGGACTAGTTGGATCGTTTTGGATTTCGTATGGATGATCAAAAAGGATCGTTTCATTCATCACTCTAGCGTCAGCGGGACAACTGCTTTGGACCAGATCAACAAAGCGCTGAAACATCTCAGAAGAAACGGTACGTGATACGACTGCCGTATAGGAAGACGGTGACACGAGTGGAGTTTAAAAGTCCGTATTCACAGTGATGTACATGCTTCTGGATGTTTAAACCTGACTGCGTTGAATCGCTACAAATGAATATTGCGCAACACCCGCGCACCACTATCGGCGGCTTTCATTCGTTAAAAACCCGACTTCAGTGTGTGTTTGTGTGGTAAATTAGACCTGATCGGCCTGGAAGCACCGTTGCTTTTTTTTGCTGCACTTTAACTGCATTTACGTAGGTCCGATGACTGATTTGATTGATGTGCGACAAGCAGTTTCGAAGAAGTGTTCAAAATGTCTGACGTTCAGGCGAAGGATGTTGAAACGCCGTCAGCAAAAAGAAACCTTAAATTGATTTCTAAAGGCTTGGAGTTCTACACGGAACTGTACCAGCAAAAAAGGACTGCAGAATGCAAACAAGCCAAAAAGTGGTTGAGAAACAAGTGATTTAATGACTTCCAATGAAAATGTAAATTCAGTGAATGCTGAGCTTTCTACGTTCATCAAGTGTTACCAAGACGCAAATGACATGGATGCATCTTTTGTGAACTTACCTTTACCTCAAGATGAAGTTACAAGGCAAAATCAGTACTTCAAAGAAAAAATGACGATGTTCTATGACTTCACTGAAAAGGTAAACAGCTGTCTGTCTGAAATGGGTCACCCATATGTGCAGCCAAATAAAGACTCTCTCAATGACCAAAGTGTTGCAGATGAAATAAACCCTGAAGATAGTGCTTACAACGTGTTAAGGTGAACTCTGTAAAGACACATTCCCAGCTACACGGATTTCATCAACATCATCTGCACGCATTAGAGCTGAGGCTGACAAGGCAGCTCTGATGGAGCGTGTTGCTGCTCTAAAAAGGAAACATTTAATAGAAGCTCAAGAGGAAATGTTGGAGAGAGAAAAGGAAAAGTTGAAGAAAGAAACTGATAAGTTGAAGAGAGAAAAGGAACAACTGGAACTTGAAACGGAATTGGCAGCTACAAATGCAGAGCTTCATGTCTTGGAAATCAATTCATCGCAGTGTGGCTCAAAATGTTCAGACGGAATGAACTCTTATTTTGAAAGGAACAGGTCCAAAGAAGCAAGACAATTAAATCCCCATGCCTACACCTTTGTTCCTGTTGAAATGGATGTTATTTCTGTGTCTGATCCCATAACGCAACCACAAGTTATTAGGCCTAAACAAAGGTCAAACACACAAATTGATGAGATGCTATTGACGACTGATGCTCCAGTTCAAGCGACACAAACTGTGAATGAAAATCAAGCAGGACTTGTGCAACCTCAACCCCATCAGAATGACATTGTAAATGTGATGCAAAGACAAAATGACATCGCTGCTCTGCTGGTCCAGCAAAATCTGTGCTCTGTCCTGCCTGTAAGAAACATTCCTGTGTTTGATGGAGACCCTCTTCAGTACAGGTCTTTCATCAGAGCTTTTGAAAATGGAGTGGAGGAAAAGACAACTAATTGGAGTGACTGTTTACACTTTCTCGAACAATACACCAGGGGGCAGCCAAGAGACTTGGTGTGCAGTGTAATAGGAAAAAATGTTTCTATCGTGCTCTCTGAATAGTTCTCTGTAGGAGACAGCACCTGCTGTAACACGAACATCCACATGGGGCAAAGAGCACAGGAGAACGCATTTGCAGGCCATATATGGCCTCAGCAGAGAACTAGGCCTATTATTGTGTTGCAGAGAACATACCAGACATTGCACAGTACACACAAATAACTGTCTCCCACATTCACCCTCTTCCCCTTCTCAGCTGTTTCTCTTGTCTGTGAGTATAAAGGTAACATGTATGGAGATGATTCTTAGGGCACTCCTCACAAGACTCTGCAATACGTGTCTGTGAGAACTGCGCTCATGCTTGCCTGCAGGCAAATAAATTAACATGGCAACTTTGTTGAATTCATCAGACTCTGTATTATTTGATATTGACGAACAAACATATACTTTCTTCTCCCGACGAGTCTTAGGAATTTTCCACAACAGCAGTTGTCAACATCTACCTTCAGATCAGGGATACCACAGAGCCAAAAGTCTTCTAGCAGAGCACTTTGGAAACAAATAAAAAATTGCATCTGCATATATGGAAAATATTCTCAGCTGGACGCCTGTTAAAAGTGAAGATCTTAAAGCATTGCAATCATTTTCCCTGTTTCTTCGAGGATGCTCAAATCTAACAGAGCAAATGATGCATATGAAGGAACTGGACCTACCATCTAATATGAGGAGCATCATCTTGAAACTTCCTGATAAAGTAAGGGAACGGTGGAGAAATGTTGCTTGTCATCTGCAAGAGCGAAGTGGCCGAAGAGCACTGTTTAAGGATATTGTTGCCTTCATTGAAAAACAAGTCAGAATTGCCTCAGATCCACTTTTTGGCAACATTCAAGACTCACAACTCACCAACTTGAAGGTCCCCAACGTTAGTCACTTGAAGCAAAGAAAAAAGGGAAGCATCTTTGCCACCAATGTTACTGCAGTAAAAGAAGGAGTCATCGTTCAGTACACAGGAAACAAGACCAAGTCTTCCTCTCTTCACCTGTTTGTTTTGTACACAAAGTTGTCACTCATTGGATAGCTGCTCACAGTTTAAAGTGAAAGGACATTGTGATAAAATAAACTTTATCAAAGAACAGGGTATTTGTTTTGGTTGCCTGAAAGTAGGCCACACAAGCAAAGACTGCAGGAGACGCTTGGATTGCAATGTGTGTCACCAAAAGTACCCAGGAGTCCTTCACATAGAGTGGCAAGATAAAAGAACAACCTTTCAACAAGCCCAACAGTCTGTGAGCCATCCAAGTGTCTCAACCACCATGTCTCAGACATGCGGCCATATTGGGGCTGGTTATGAAGATAATTACATCTTTTCTATTGTCAAAGTCAAGAGCCAGAGGGGTAACAAATCGGTGCAGACATATGCCTTCTTGGATCCAGGGAGTTCCGGCACATTCTGTACAGAGAACTTGGCAAGAAAATTGAACTTGCAGGGCAAAAGGACTATTCTGCTGGGAACAATGAGTCAAAAGAAGATTGTAAATGCACATATCCTGTCAGGTCTTGAAGTGTCTGGTATGAGCACAAATGATTTCATTGAGTTACCTGATGTTTTAAAGAGCATGCCTGTTTCTACACTCAACGTCCCACGAGAGGAGGATCTTGATCAATGGTCTTATCTCAAGGATGTTAAGCTCCACGACATTGACGCAGGTGTTGAGCTACGAATTGGAACTGATGCTCCAAAAGTGATGGAGCCTTGGGAGCTGATAAACAGCCAGGATGAAGGACCTTATGCGGTCAGAACCAGAGTTGGTTGGGTCATTAATGGTCCACTTCACGGCGGAAGCAGTAGGAGTACGAGTGGCTGCCCTGCTGCAACAGCCAACCGAATCTCTGTGGAACATCTGCAAGGAATGCTGGTTAAACAGTATAACCATGACTTTAATGAGAGATCATCCGAGGAGCAGATTGAAATGTCCAGAGAAGACATCAAGTTCATGAATGTTATGAGCAACACAACAGTATTAACTGGAGACCATGACTGTATTGACTTACCTTTCAGACAGGAAAATTCTGTCTTGCCTAACAATCGCTGTGTTGCAGAACAGCGCCTCCGAAGCCTGAAAAGAAAATTTGTCAAGAATGTTCCATTGAAGGAGGAATACACCGCATTCCTAAACATTCCTAATCAAGGATATATATATATATATATTTTGTTGTTTTCATGGTAACCTGATATGTTGCAGCAAAGTGCTGTCCCATTCCTATTTACACCGTCTCAAGCCCTCACAGCCTCTCACACTCAACCACTTACCAGGTGACGTCAGTAAGTCCTTGAGGGTTCAGGGTTTGAGGGTTTAGGGGGGACATTGGGATTTGGTCTAACAGTTGTAATACTGCAGTTTCAGGAAGTAAAGTGTTCCGTTCAAAATCAGATGTGTCTTGGTCGTCAATAGAAGCTCCACTTCACAACAATCATGTATTTAAGATATGCCTTCACTCAAGTAGCAGATTTCATTGAATTATCCCTTTTTATTGCAATTAACTGTTGGTACACATGAATATAAATTAATACATTTTAACCCTTAAAGTAGGCTTTACATGCTGGAATAACACTATTATGATCTCTTAAGTATAAGTACTTCACATTGTACTTCACTATTTACTTTGATCTTGATAAAAGCCACCACGACCTCCAGAGCCAAAACATTAGTTTGTCCTGATTGCAGGTTTGAAGGAGCAGACAACTCAACTGGTTTCGCAACTCTTCAGTGTTTTTGTCTTTTGTCTTTGTTCTTGTGTTCTATATATAGTGACGACCTACCACCTCCGGAATTTAAATACTTGAGTTTATGTGGGTGGAATGGATTTTGTGACGCCCTCTTTTGTTCAGATTTTAAGTTTCATTTTTGAATAAATGTTACCTAACTAACCCTCAGTATATAACACCCACAGTTCAAGACTCATCACAACCAGAGCAGGTAAAGACATGGACCCTGGTGAGTATCACCGTTCTTTGAAAGTACTCCCTTTTGTCATCTCAGACAACTGATATGTTTTGTTCAATAAATCATTGTAACCTGTGAAACATACTGGTTCAGTCTTTCATTTCTAAATATTTCAATTCCTCATAATCACCAGAAGCAGGTTTCCTGCTTCTCTCTTATAGATTTCCCACCGTATCAAACAGCTGTTTGTATTTTATACCTTGAAAACAATACAAAAAAAACCTACAATAATAAAAGCTTAATTGACATGAGAACGTGCCAACAATAATATCAACAACCTGTTACTATGAGAACAGGATTCTGAACTAAATAACATTCAAACTCATGTTGAGCTCCGGGATGTCTTGATGTGCTCCAACACTAAACTAAACCATCCAGCATGCTCCACGTGCACAGGCTTTCACCTGGAGCTAAACATGGATCAACTATGGTGGTGTCTGTCTGTGACGGTGATGTGAGAAGCAACACAAGAATGAGGCTGGAGAGTCATTTTCAGGCCTTTTCTCATTGCACATTTTCATTCAACACTTGTTTTGTCTCCTCACTGGAATGTGAGTCATCACATGGGTGAAGCATGAGACTAACAGAAGTGTTTGGAAAACATTTCTAAAAATATGTAATACTTTATTATTAATTTATTCTAGTTAATCAGGTTTTTGAGACCAACATGTTGCTATGAAGCTTTGCATTCATCACTCACATTTGGGCCTGATGATCAGTGATTTCCTGATTTCAAAATGATTGTAAGAACAATATATGCAAAGATGTATGATGGTTGAAATGCTTTGCTCTGACATGAGTCTACTGTCATGCTGCTGTACCTACTAAACAGCCCTTCTGTGAGTTCAGACAACTTAAATGTTTTGTTCAATAAACCTGTGCATCCTCTGAGAGATTCTGGTCCATGTGTGTCGTCTGTAAACATTTCCATTCCTCATCATGTCCACCAAAAAGGACTGAGTGAGTGATTGGAAAGTGTTCACTGGTTCATTCACTTTTTGAAATGAAAGCAGCATTTTGTTTCTGGCGACAGTTGAATTGTGGGCCGGAAAACCCAAACACCATCTGAAAGATATGAAGCTCGTACAGCTGAGGATAACTGCATAGTCGGGACATTATCAGCTGTGGCTTCCTGTGATTATGACAATCTGTGTCTTATCACATTGGCTCCTCTCCTTACAGATGAAAGTTTGTCCTGAATGCAGGTTTGAAGGAGCAGACAACTCAACTGGTTTAGCAACTCTTCAGTGTTTTTGTCTTTTGTCTTTGTTCTTATGTTCTGTATATAGTGACGACCTACCACCTCAGGAATTTAAATACTTGAGTTTATGTGGGTGGAATGGATTTTGTGACGCTCTCTTTTGTTCAGATTTTAAGTTTCATTTTTGAATAAATGTTACCGAACTAACTTTCAGTAGATAAAACCCAGCACAGTTCAAGACTCATCAGAACCAGAGCAGGTACAGACATGGACCTTTGTGAGTATCTGTTCTTTGATAATACTGATATATTTCTTTGAAAGTACTGATAGTTTTTTGATATCGGCTTTTCTTATCAAAAAGTATTATGATAGTAACCACAGCAAATATCTTTGAATAAACCAGATGAACTGTGAATGTTGATTTTGATGTTTATCCTGCATTTCAGGGTATCTTGTGTTAATGGTTGGAGGTAAGACTTTGTACAGCCTTCATGGATCACCTGTGTTTACTTTTTAAACTGATTTCAACAGACTTTAATATAAAGTGCATTCACTAAATTGATATCATTCATGATCCATGTTAAAGTGGTCTGACAAATGAGACCATTAACAACAACGTTCTCTCTGCTGTGTTGTCCAGGTGCAGCAGGTGCAGTAGTTGCTGTGGCCGCGGCTCCTGTTGTTCTGGGAGCAGTAGGTTTCACCTCCGCTGGGATCACAGCAGGATCCTATGCTGCTGGTATGATGTCGGCTGCTGCAGTTGCTAACGGAGGAGGAGTGGCAGCAGGAAGTGTGGTGGCTGGTTTGCAGGCAGCAGGTAAACTCAGATTATTTTAAAATATTTGTAATCTTGTGGGTTTTTCGTTTTTTGTTTTTTTTCTGATGATTTGATCATTGCTGTCATGATAATCACAGCAGCATTATGTTCCCTTTTATATCTTTCTGGAGTATCACAAAATGCTACACAGGTGTTTGCAAAGCTGGAACTGAAAGAAACAATAATTTCAGAAAGATATGAGTAGCTTTTGGTTTACAATACAGTGTTTTTAGAATATAATGACACGACTGTGTATAATAATGCTACTGTTTTATTTAGTCCTTTAGTTTGAGAACAAGACTTTGTCAGCTTCTCTGTAGCTCCATATTCTGATATACATTGTGTATTCTTGCTGTAGGTGCAGCTGGTCTGTCAGGAGCTGCCACTGCAGCTGTGGCAGCCACCGGCGCAGTCGCCGGAGCAGCAGTGACCATCTCAGAATCATGAAGGAACAAGATGCATTTAAAATACTTTTACTTTTGCCAAATGAAGGAGGCAATCGCAAATTACATCAGTAAATGACCTAAAGAGCACTTTTGTCATCTCAGACAACTGATTTGTTTTGTTCAATAAATCATTGTAACCTGTGAAACATACTGGTTCAGTCTTTCATTTCTAAATATTTCAATTCCTCATAATCACCAGAAGTAGGTTTCCTGCTTCTCTCTTATAGATTTCCCACCGTATCAAACAGCTGTTTGTATTTTATACTTTGAAAACAATACAAAAAAAACCTACAATAATAAAAGCTTAATTGACATGAGAACGTGCCAACAATAATATCAACAACCTGTTACTATGACAACAGGATTCTGAACTAAATAACATTGAAACTCATGTTGAGCTCCGGGATGTCTTGATGTGCTCCAACACTAAACCATCCAGCATGCTCCACATGCACAGGCTTTCACCTGGAGCTAAACATGGATCAACTATGGTGGTGTCTGTCTGTGACGGTGATGTGAGAAGCAACACAAGAATGAGGCTGGAGAGTCATTTTCAGGCCTTTTCTCATTGCACATTTTCATTCAACACTTGTTTTGTCTCCTCACTTGAATGTGAGTCATCACATGTCAATAATGCCAACATGCTGATGTTCAGCAGGTATAATGTCAACCATGTTCACCATTGTAGTTAAGCGTGATAAAACACACTACACACAAACAGCTGAGGCTGATGGGAATGTCATTAGTTTTGCAGATGTTTAGTCATGAACCAAAATATTGAGCAATACACTTAAATCAAATATTAACTCAGACCACACCAACAAAACACCAGCAGAGACTTTTCCCCCGTGAAACACAGAATCCTCCTACAGTTTTATACAGAAACGTATTTCCACGATATCTGTAACAGCTTGATGCTCATCACTGGATATGTTTCTGTAAAACAAAAATGAGCTTTTCATTTTCACCCAAACACCACATGAAGGGACCTGAGGAAGCTTTGCTGCAGGTGATAACGTTCACATAGGAGGGAAATACCACCCTCCACTGATAAAGGTTCAGTATTACAGCAAGCTGGTTTCACACAGTTAAGAGTCATCCATTGTTGGAGCTATTTATTTGATGTTGTATTTTGTTATTTAATTTACAAGTAGTATTGTTTAATTATTGTAGATGTTTGATATATTAAGATTGTTTTTTCTCTTTAATAGTAATTTGTTTAGTTATATTATTTGTTGGGTAATTACTGTGGGCACCTGTTGCTATATATAGGAGCAGAAAGATAGGACCAGCACTGCACGACAGGAGTTTTCTCTGTTTTGTTTGCTTTATTTAATAAATACGAAAATCGGAATCCTGCTTGAACATTCCACTCTCTTCTGGCTGCGTAAAAATACCGACCACGGTGCATCAGTGGCGTTTGATTATTCTTGGTTTAATTTTGATTTAGTCGACAAATGGCCACTACATGAAGTAAAAACTACGCCATTGTACTCAAAGGACTGATCCCTCATCATTGGACTGGTTGGATCGTTTTGGATTTCGTATGGATGATCAAAAAGGGTAGTTTTATTCATCACTCTAGCGTCAGCGGGACCACTGCTTTGGACCAGATCAACAAAGCGCTGAAACATCGCAGAAGAAACTGGTACGTGATGCTCCAGTTCAAGCGACACAAACTGTGAATGAAAATCAAGCAGGACTTGTGCAACCTCAACCCCATCAGAATGACATTGTAAATGTGATGCAAAGACAAAATGACATCGCTGCTCTGCTGGTCCAGCAAAATCTGTGCTCTGTCCTTCCTGTAAGAAACATTCCTGTGTTTGATGGAGACCCTCTTCAGTACAGGTCTTTCATCAGAGCTTTTGAAAATGGAGTGGAGGAGAAGACAACTAATTGGAGTGACTGTTTACACTTTCTCGAACAATACACCAGGGGGCAGCCAAGACACTTGGTGTGCAGTTGTCAACATCTACCTTCAGATCAGGGATACCACCGAGCCAAAAGTCTTCTAGCGGAGCACTTTGGAAACGAATGCAAAATTGCATCTGCTTATAAGGAAAAGATTCTCAGCTGGACGCCTGTTAAAAGTGAAGATCTTAAAGCATTGCAATCATTTTCCCTGTTTCTTCGAGGATGCTCAAATCTAACAGAGCAAATGATGCATATGAAGGAACTGGACCTACCATCTAATATGAGGAGCATCATCTTGAAACTTCCTGATAAAGTAAGGGAACGGTGGAGAAATGTTGCTTGTCATCTGCAAGAGAGAAGTGGCCGAAGAGCACTGTTTAAGGATATTGTTGCCTTCATTGAAAAACAAGTCAGAATTGCCTCAGATCCACTTTTTGGCAACACTCAAGACTCACAACTCACCAACTTGAAGGTCCCCAATGTTAGTCACTTGAAGCAAAGAAAAAAGGGAAGCATCTTTGCCACCAATGTTACTGCAGTAAAAGAAGGAGTCATCGTTCAGTACACAGGAAACAAGACCAAGTCTTCCTCTCTTCACCTGTCTGTTTTGTACACAAAGTTGTCACTCATTGGATAGCTGCTCACAGTTTAAAGTGAAAGGACATCGTGATAAAATAAACTTTATCAAAGAACAGGGTATTTGTTTTGGTTGCCTGAAAGTAGGCCACACAAGCAAAGACTGCAGGAGACGCTTGGATTGCAATGTGTGTCACCAAAAGCACCCAGGAGTCCTTCACATAGAGTGACAAGATAAAAGAACAACCTTTCAACAAGCCCAACAGTCTGTGAGCCCTCCAAGTGTCTCAACCACCATGTCTCAGACCTGCGGCCATATTGGGGCTGGTTATGAAGATAATTCCATCTTTTCTATTGTCAAAGTCAAGAGCCAGAGGGGTAACAAAACGGTGCAGACATATGCCTTCTTGGATCCAGGGAGTTCCGGCACATTCTGTTCAGAGAACTTGGCAAGAAAATTGAACATGCAGGGCAAAAAGACTATTGTGCTGAGAACAATGAGTCAAAAGAAGATTGTAAATGCACATATCCTGTCAGGTCTTGAAGTGTCTGGTATGAGCACAAATGATTTCATTGAGTTACCTGATGTTTTAAAGAGCATGCCTGTTTCAACACTCAACGTCCCACGAGAGGAGGATCTTGATCAATGGTCTTATCTCAAGGATGTTAAGCTCCACGACATTGACGCAGGTGTTGAGCTACTAATTGGAACTGATGCTCCAAAAGTGATGGAGCCTTGGGAGCTGATAAACAGACAGGATGAAGGACCTTATGCGGTCAGAACCAGAGTTGGTTGGGTCATCAATGGTCCACTTCGCGGCGGAAGCAGTAGGAGTACGAGTGGCTGCCCTGCTGCAACAGCCAACCGAATCTCTGTGGAACATCTGCAAGGAATGCTGGTTAAACAGTATAACCATGACTTTAATGAGAGATCATCCGAGGAGCAGATTGAAATGTCCAGAGAAGACATCAAGTTCATGAATGTTATGAGCAACACAACAGTATTAACTGGAGACCATGACTGTATTGACTTACCTTTCAGACAGGAAAATTCTGTCTTGCCTAACAATCGCTGTGTTGCAGAACAGCGCCTCCGAAGCCTGAAAAGAAAATTTGTCAAGAATGTTCCGTTTAAGGAGGAATACACCGCATTCCTAAACATTCCTAATCAAGGATATATATATATATATATATATATATATTTTGTTGTTTTCATGGTAACCTGATATGTTGCAGCAAAGTGCTGTCCCATTCCTATTTACACCGTCTCAAGCCCTCACAGCCTCTCACACTCAACCACTTACCAGGTGACGTCAGTAAGTCCTTGAGGGTTCAGGGTTTGAGGGTTTAGGGGGGACATTGGGATTTGGTCTAACGGTTGTAATACTGCAGTTTCAGGAAGTAAAGTGTTCCGTTCAAAATCAGATGTGTCTTGGTCGTCAATAGAAGCTCCACTTCACAACAATCATGTATTTAAGATATGCCTTCACTCAAGTAGCAGATTTCATTGAATTATCCCTTTTTTATTGCAATTAACTGTTGGTATACATGAATATAAATTAATACATTTTAACCCTTAAAGTAGGCTTTACATGCTGGAATAACACTATTATGATCTCTAAGTATAAATACTTCACATTGTACTTTACTATTTACTTTGATCTTGTTAAAAGCCACCACGACCTCCAGATCCAAAACATTCGTTTGTCCTGAATGCAGGTTTGAAGGAGCAGACAACTCAACTGGTTTAGCAACTCTTCAGTGTTTTTGTCTTTTGTCTTTGTTCTTATGTTCTATATATTGTGATGACCTACCACCTCAGGAATTTAAATACTTGAGTTTATGTGGGTGGAATGGATTTTGTGACGCTCTCTTTTGTTCAGATTTGAAGTTTCATTTTTGAAGAAATGTTACCTAACTGACCTTCAGTATATAAAACCCAGCACAGTTCAAGACTCATCAGAACCAGAGCAGGAAAAGACATGGAGCTTGGTGAGTATCACTGTTCTTTGATAATACTGATGTATTTCTTTGAAAGTACTGATAGTTTTTTGAAATCGGCTTTTCTTATTAAAAAGTATAATGATAGTAACCACAGCAAATGTCTTTGAATAAACCAGATGAAATGTGAATGTTGATTTCGATGTTTATCCTGCATTTCAGGGTTTGCTTTGTTAATGGTTGGAGGTAAGACTTTGTACAGCCTTCATGGATCACCTGTGTTTACTTCTTCAACTGATTTAAACAGACTTTAATATGAAGTGCATTTACAAAATTGATATCATTCATGATCCATGTTAAAGTGGCCTGACAAATTAGATCATTAACAACAACGTTCTCTCTCTGTGTTGTACGTGAGGTAGGCCTTGTTGTGGTCGCGTCTCATGTTGCTCTGGGAGCAGCAGGTTGCACCTCCGCTAGAGATCAGGTGGCTACTTTGCAGAAAATAGGTAAAAAACATTCTTTCATTTTTAAAATTTTAAAATTTTGTGGTGTTGACATTTTTTTTTAATCTTAATGATGATTTGACTATTGCAGCACCAGAATGCTATGCTGCTCGTGTGCTGTTGGCTGAAGGAAGATTGGCTGGTTGCCAGGCAGCAGGTAAAAAAATATTCTTTAATTTATGAAATATTTGTGATCTTATAGGTTTTTCGGTTGTTTTTTAAATCTTAATGATGATTTGACTATTGCAGCAGCAGAATGCTATGCTGCTAGTATGATGTCGGCTGAAGGAAGATTGGCTGGTTGCCATACAGCAGGTAAAAAAATATTCTTTCATTTGTGAAATATTTGTGATCTTATAGGTTTTTCGGTTGTTTTTTAAATCTTAATGATGATTTGATCATTGCAGCAAAAAAATGCTATATTGCTAGTATGATGCCGACTGTAAGAAGATTGGCTGGTTGCCATACAGCAGGTAAAAACATATTCTTTCATTTTTCAAATATTTGTAATCTTGTGGGTTTTCCGTTTTTTTCTTTTTTACATTTTTTCATTTTTTTTCATCATTGCAGCAGCAGCATGCTATGATAATATTATGAAGCCGGCTGGAGGAGAAAAGCTTGATTTCATTCAGACACCAGGTAAAAAAATATTCTTTTATTTAAAAAATATTTGTAATCTTGTGGATTTTTCGGGGGGGGGGGGTTCTTAATGATGATTTGATCATTGCTGGGATGATAATCACAGGGGCATAATGTTCCCTTTTATATCTTTCTGAAGTATCACAAAATGCTACACAGGTGTTTGCAAACCTGGAACTGAAAGAAACAATAATTTCAGAAAGATATTAGTAGCTTTTGGTTTACTATACAGTGTTTTCAGAATATAATGACCCTACTGTGTGTAATAATGCTACTGTTTTATTTAGTCCTTTAGTTTGAGAACAAGACTTTGTCAGCTTCTCTGTAGCTCCATATTCTGATATATTGTGTTCTCCTGCTGTAGGTGTAGCTGGTCTGTCTTTGTGTAAGTCAGATGAACTGTGAATGTTGATTTCGATGTTTATCTGCATTTCAGGGTATCTTGCGTTAATGGTTGGAGGTAAGACTTTGTACAGCCTTCATGGATCACCTGTGTTTACTTCTTCAACTGATTTAAACAGACTTTAATATAAAGTGCATTTACTAAATTGATATCATTCATGATCCATGTTAAAGTGGTCTGACAAATTAGACCATTAACAACAACGTTCTCTCTGCTGTGTTGTCCAGGTGCAGTAGCCGCTGTGGTCGCGGCTCCTCTTGTTCTGGGAGCAGCAGGTTTCACCGCAGCTGGGATCGCAGCAGGATCCATTGCTGCTACTATGATGTCGACTGCTGCAGTTGCTAACTGAGGAGGAGTGGTAGCAGGTGTGTTGGTTGGTTTGCAGGCAGCAGGTAAACAAACATTCTTTAATTTGTAAAGTATTTGTAATCTTGTGGGTTTTTTGGTTGTTTTTTTTTAATCGTAATGATTCTTTGATCATTGCTGCAGCAGAATACTTTGGTGGTAGTATGATGCCGGCTGGTTTCCAGGGAGCAGGTAAAAAAATATTCTTTCATTTTTTTAATATTTGTAATCTTGTGGGTTTTTCGTTTTTTTTTTTTTTTTCTTTATGATGATTTGATCGTTGCTGGGATGATAATCACAGGAGCATTATGTTCACTTTTATATCTTTCTGAAGTATCACAAAATGCTACACAGGTGTTTGCAAACCTGGAACTGAAAGAAACAATAATTTCAGAAAGATATGAGTAGCTTTTGGTTTACTATACAGTGTCTTTAGAATATAATGGCACTACTGTGTGTAATAATGCTACTGTTTTATTTAGTCCTTTAGTTTGAGAACAAGACTTTGTCAGCTTCTCTGTAGCTCCATATTCTGATATACGTTGTGTTCTCTTGCTGTAGGTGCTCGGGGGCCAACTTCATCTGCGGAGAATCATGCACAAGATGCTTTTAAAATACTTTTGCCAAATGAAGGAGGCAATAGCAAATTACATCAGTATATTACCTAAAGAGCACTTTTATCATCTCAGATAACTGATTTGTTTTGTTCAATAAATCATTGTAACCTGTGAAACATACTGGTTCAGTCTTTCATTTCTAAATATTTCAATTCCTCATAATCACCAGAAGCAGGTTTCCTGCTTCTCTCTTATAGATTTCCCACCGTATCAAACAGCTGTTTGTATGTTATACTTTGAAAACAATACAAAAAAAACTAAAACAATAAAAGCTTAATTGACATGAGAACGTGCCAACAATAATATCAACAACCTGTTACTATGAGAACAGGATTCTGAACTAAATAACATTCAAACTCATGTTGAGCTCCGGGATGTCTTGATGTGCTCCAACACTAAACCATCCAGCATGCTCCACATGCACAGGCTTTCACCTGGAGCTAAACATGGATCAACTATGGTGGTGTCTGTCTGTGCCGGTGATGTGAGAAGCAACACAAGAATGAGGCTGGAGAGTCATTTTCAGGCCTTTTCTCATTGCACATTTTCATTCAACACTTGTTTTGTCTCCTCACTGGAATGTGAGTCATCACATGGGTGAAGCATGAGACTAACAGAAGTGTTGGGAAAACATTTCAAAAATGATGTAATACTTTATTCACTTATTTATTCTAGTTAATCAAGTTTTTGAGACCAACATGTTGAAGCTTTGCATTCATCACTCACATTTGGGCCTCAGTCATGAATTGATCACACAGATGAGATTTTAACTTGAGAAAAATTGAGAATTTTTAATTCTTCAGTAATTTCCTGATTTGAAAATGATTGTAAGAACAATATATGCAAAGATGTATGATGTTTGTAAACTATTCCAGCATTTATTTATTATACTTTTCATCAAATGATGAAATGCTTTGCTCTGACATGAGTCTACTGTCATGCTGCTGTACCTACTAAACAGCCCTTCTGTGAGTTCAGACAACTGAAATGTTTTGTTCAATAAACCTGTGCATCCTCTGAGAGACTCTGGTCCATGTGTGTCGTCTGTAAACATTTCCATTCCTCATCATGTCCACCAAAAAGGACTGAGTTAGTGATTGGAAAGTGTTCACTGGTTCATTAACTTTTTGAAATGAAAGCAGCATTTTGTTTCTGGCGACAGTTGAATTGTGGGCCGTAAAACCCAAACACCACTCTGAAAGATATGAAGCTCCTACAGCTGAGGATAACTGCATAGTCGGGACATTATCAGCTGTGGCTTCCTGTGATTATGACAATCTGTGTCTTATCACATTGGCTCCTCTCCTTATAGATGAAAGTTTGTCCTGAATGCAGGTTTGAAGGAGCAGACAACTCAACTGGTTTAGCAACTCTTCAGTGTTTTTGTCTTTTGTCTTTGTTCTTATGTTCTATATATAGTGACGACCTACCACCTCAGGAATTTAAATACTTGAGTTTATGTGGGTGGAATGGACTTTGTGACGCTCTCTTTTGTTCAGATTTGAAGTTTCGTTTTTGAAGAAATGTTACCTAACTAACCTCCAGCATATAAAACCCAGCACAGTTCAAGACTCATCAGAACCAGAGCAGGTACAGACATGGAGCTTGGTGAGTATCTGTTCTTTGATAATACTGATATATTTCTTTGAAAGTACTGATAGTTTTTTTTGACACAGGCTTTTCTTATTAAGAATAAGTATTGATAGTAACCACAGCAAATATCTTTGAATAAGTCAGATGAACTGTGAATGTTGATTTTGATGTTTATCCTGCATTTCAGGGTATCTTGCGTTAATGGTTGGAGGTAAGGCTTTGTACAGCCTTCATGGATCACATGTGTTTACTTCTTCAACTGATTTAAACAGACTTTAATGTAAAGTGCATTTACTAAATTGATATCATTCATGATCTATGTTAAAGTGGTCTGACAAATTAGACCTAATAACAACAACGTTCTCTCTGCTGTGTTGTCTACGTGAGGTAGGCCTAGTCGCTGTGGTCGCGGCTCCTGTTACTCTCTTTTGTCTTTTGTCATCTCAGACAACTGATTTGTTTTATTCAATAAATCATTGTAACCTGTGAAACATACTGGTTCAGTCTTTCATTTCTAAATATTTCAATTTCTCATAATCAGCTACGGGATGTCTTTATATGCCCCAATTTTACAAATGTCACAAATAAACCTTATTGCTTGAATTGAGCTAAAATGAAACTGATCAAACGGCGCTGAACTCAAAAGGTGAGCAGAAACCTATTTAAATGAATTCTGCAGATTGGCTGTAGGTACTAAATTTAATTGATCAGGAGTACAGAGGGTGAGTATGGAATTGCATCGATTAAATTGATAATGTTAAACCACGTAACATTGTGACGGGATTGTTATGTCAGCAGTGGGGTTTTTTAGCATAGAATGTACATGAGTGTGTGTGGATCTGACAGAAACTGAGGATTGTGAAATTGCATAGATTGACATTGTGTACACCGTGTAGGTCCCTATAACTGTTCTGCGATTACGGCATCGTAACGCGAGTTGCGATACGCTGATCAATGACGGTTTGACGAGACCGAATTCCGGGCCACATGGTTGATTTATGCGACGTAACAAACTGAAGTTTGGATCAAGTATATAGGAATTGTTGAAGTACGCTGATGTGAAAGGTGTATAAGTGAAGACTGCACAATTATAACGGTATTTCCTTCGGGACCAAGCTCGTGCCAGGCACACACTATAAAACGCAGATCCATAGTTGGTTTGTGTGTGGGTTGACAGAATTGGCTGTGTAGAGGTTTGAGTGCAGCGTAGATGATCTCTGGGAGACATCGATTCTATTTTAGCACAAAATGTCACCACTTCCCCCTGGGATCTGATTCGCACAAGGCAGGCCCTGTAAAACCGAGGTCGGCAACGATCCCAGACGTGGTTAGGGTCTGAGTATTTGTGGAATCACGGCAGTGTGTGGTCGATTGCGTGCCGTGTGACTGTCTCCTGGCCACATCCACTTCCTCCGGGACCGGGTTCGTGTGTAGCGGGCTCTGTAAAATACAGATCCACCTTAAGTGGTTTGACTCCGAGTAACGCAGTGACGGCATCGTGTGGATGGAGACATCGATTGATGGATGAATGAGTGAAGCGTACATGTGATTATTAGAGCACAGAATGATTGGAGTTAGAATTTTTCCACTGGGTCAGTGTATTGTCAGTTATTGACGGTTAGTCGAGCGCATGAGACACAAGAATTGCAATTCATCACAGAAACACGAACACTAGCTAAGGGCTAATATATATGTCAAGTTTTACTGGTAGTGTTAGCCGTATTACAGATTTATTGGAAGTTGTGGTGGTTAGGGATCGTAAAAAAGTTTGGAATGAAAGAACCACAGGCAGTAAGACTGAAGAAGTGAGTAAGCTTTAGATAAGAAAACAGGTGCAGCCGAAGGGAGTGAGACAGATATTAGGGAGGAACAGTGGGAGTCTCGGTCAAGGTCGGAAGGGCAGCAGGAGATGTGGCTGGGGCTTACATCTGGGGTTTCTTTTTGTTTTTATGCTCTCCCTTATTAAGTAGTTAAATTGGACATTTCTTCATTTCTACTTTTATTCATTTCTTCATTTCTACTTTTATTCATTTCTTTATTTATTAATTTCTTGACTTATTGATTCATTGATTTATTCATTGATTTTATTAGAATTTATACTGATAGTGTAAACAGGTGGGAATGTTGGGAAAATCTAAATGACTAATTAGTATGCGTTTAAATGATTAATGATTTCTGACACCAGTCTCGAGTGAAGTTTTTAGCCGGATCGCAATACCTCCACTTCTCTTCAGCTTTGAACCTGAAACCGTGCACGGGGAGTCCAGGACTCTTGACAAAGACCTCCGCCAGATTCTCACACGAGAATCCTTTGGTAAATTGAGAGGCCAGGATTGTGCTTAAGGGAATGGAGTGACGAGATCCTTTTCTTTTTTCGTGAACCAGACTGGTGAGAATCATTTACTTTGGGAAATCAGAACTAAGGGAGCGGTATTCTTTTATACTAAAAATCTATAGGAAGCTAAAAGAGTTAGGCCTACTCAATTTCTTCCCTATAAAGTAAAGATAATGATAATTAAGACTTTTGAGAAAAATGGGCTAATACTAGCAAAGAGGAAAGAAAAGAGGTTTTAACCAAAGCAAAAATGTGGTTATCAGAGGCGCAAGAGCGGAAAAAAAGGGAACAGAAAAGACAAAGACTGATACGACTACAAGACAATACAAGAGACAAGACAATGACAGAAAACAATAAAATGTCAAAGAATGTGAACATAACGTGACTAATTCTCCTGATTTGTATCCAAGCGTACACCTTAGTGAGGTGGTATCAGGGAGGCGGCCCCTCCGAATGTTCCCCCACCCTCTGCTTCACCTGTGTGATTGTAGGACCAGAGAGAGAGAGTGGACATGGGGAGGACATCGGAAAAGGGGGACGTCTGGACACCACACTCAACGGATGCAGGTCTGGTAAAAACACGCACACACTGATGCCCAGACACAAACTGACGGTAAAGAATAATAGATTGAAATATTAGAACTATGTCAAATAAAATTGTGGGGTTAGAGCTATTGACGGGTGTGAAGAGGTATTTTTTGGGTGATTTTGGAGCAGGTACAAACAGAATATCTATCGGTACCATTAAGAGAATGAAAGTGGTTTGAATAAACGATTGACTGTTGTGTGCAAGAGGTTTCTAACTCACCAAATTATTATTGCAGTGTTGATAAACTAGGACACGGTCACAGCAAAGGCCGTGTTCTTATCTAAATTTAAATTTGATTTATCTAAGAATGGCCGATACAAAAGAAAAAGAAGCCATTCTCAAAGTAAACAAAGAGACAAATTAGTAGCAATGACAAATTTCTGTAAAAGTTGGGTTCCTAATTACGCTGAATTAGCTAAACCTTTATCAAAATTGATTTATGATAATCGTAGGGCAGCACACAACAGATTGTGCTGGACTTTTGAAGCAGACAAAGCTTTAATGGTATTAAATCAGATGTTAATAAGTCCATCAGTATTGGGATTGCCAAATTATGATAAGTAATTTACACGAACAGTAGACTATAGAGGGGGTTTTACATTCCATTTGAAGATGCAGATGTGACTGTTTGTTGATGACTCGTGTAAGAAGAAATTAGATGGTAAAAAATGCAACGGGATATGCAGTAGTGACAAATAATAAAGTGTTAAAATTAGAGTCTCAAACATTTTTTTCAGCACAAAGCTGCAGAACGAATTACTCTCACAGAGGCGAACTGAGAAAAGACAAGGTCATCACTATCTACACAGATAGTAACTATGCATACTCATGCTTACATGTGTTTGCTCAGCAGTGGGAAAATAGAGAGATGGTGACGTCAACTAACAAACCTATTATACATAGAGAATTGATACCAAATTTTCTTTTGAAGTGCAACATTTAGATCACGAGAGCAGAGCAAGAATAAAAAACCTATTGGATAAAACAAAACTGCAAAATAAACAAACTTTCTGGGAATGACCTGAGGGCAAACTAACATTACCTAAGACCTTATATAGATGTACGGCTCTTTTGAGCCATGGCTTGGACCATGTCTCAACAGGTGGGAAGGTATCTATGATAAAGAGGGTCTTTGAAGCATATTATCTAAAGAGGGTCTTTGAAGCATATGGTTTTAAAAAATTTGTTTTGGGTCTAGCATGCACTGTATGTGCAAAATATAATCCATTTCAACATATTTGCATGGATTTCATTGAACTAAACTAATATGCAGAGAAGAAATATTGTTTGACAATAATTGACAGATACTTTAAATTGATCGAGATGCCCTCCAGAGACCAGCTGAAGGACTTATCCATAAACTGCAGCCTGGTGATTTCGTGGTGGTGAAGGATTACGTGGATTCACACGTCACACGGCAAAGGTTCCTGAACCAGGAGAAGCTTCAGGTGAGCGAGTACCTGCACCAAGTGTCAGCAAAAACGGCACCATCGAGAGACGGACAACGGTGCCATCGACAGATGAGATTCAGTGATTCACGGACGGAAATCACAAACGAGCAGTCAGTCAACAGACGTGTGCGTGTTCTGCGGTAACTGCCTACATCTTGACACAGATGCCACGCAAGAAAGACGGCTGGAAGAGCCCCTCCCGACACATATTTATGAACAACAACACACAAGGGAAAGAGCACGGACAGACGCTCTCCAAAAGGATGAAAAACGTTTTTTTTTTCCTTATAGCAATATTCACATTATTGCTGTTTCTGTTTTCATTTTATTTCTGTATTATTCCGTCTGTCTGAGCGAACCAAAAGAGTGGCAAGATGACAGTGACTCTGACAGTTTTTGTGGAAACCTCACTGTGTCAACACAAGCAGAACGACTATTTTTTTTATTATTCTTTTGTGTTTATTGAATTATATTGCCTGCTACATTTCTGGGATCTTGTATCTCACAAAAACGTTGTTGTTTTTTTTTGAAGTGTCCTTATAACATATTTTTACTTTATTGTGTGATTATTATATAATCAAAAGAGTGGAATGTAATGGGAAAATATGTCATAGCCTTATTTTTAGGGTTAAAGAATGTAAGCTTTTACATTGCTAGCACCAAACAGTGCGTTTCTTATCACATTCCAGTAACTTTCTACCCAGGTGTCTTGTTTATCTTATGCTGTCATCTGTCTTTAAGGACGAAGACACACAGAGGTCTTAATTCCTTTGATGAGCTTTAGTTGAAGGACGACCCTCTACAGAAGAGATGATGTGTGATTGTAAAACAGGGTTTATTGTGGGGCATACTGGGGACAAAGGGATTTGTAAACAGGTTTTTGAGCGCTTTCAGGTTATCAAAACAGAACTCTATGCCTTCAAGGAAAACGTCCACATAGCTGTATCATAAACCTCTTCCTGACCCTAAAACATCCACAAAGATCAAAGAGCACAGGAGAAGACAATTGCAGGCCATATATAACCCCATTGTTGCAGGGAAATACACCAGACATTGCCTGTTTCAGCAGCTGGTTTCTCTGCTCTGTGGGTATAAATGCAGCATTCATGTAGATGAAGTCAGGGCACTCCTCAGTAGACTCTGCTTTTGCTGTCTGTTGAGAACTGTTTCTCGTTTTTGCTTGCAAGCAAATAAATTGACTATCTTTGATCTTTCATCAAGACTCTGTTTCATTTGACATTGATTTGATAAACACTTTAAACTCTTCTCCCGAACAGTTTTCAGAAATATTCCTTCACAAGAGAAAGAACCGGGGAGAGAGAAGGTCAAACAGAAAAGAGCAGATGGGGGTGCATGGTTAGGTTAAGGAAAGGTAGATGTTTACAGCAGATTAGATTACAATCAGAGAAGCAAGATTTCCTAAGACCACACATGTAAATGAGCCCTGCGAGTGGAAGACTTTACTGTACACGTAAGGGGAAAACTGTATTGGCTAATTTTACTCAACTAAAAGATCAGTGACTACCTGCTGTTATAAAAAACAAAACAATGTGGGAGATATTTGGTTGTTGTTAAAACATTTAAATGTCCATGAGAAGTCGTCTGAACAAAAAATCATTGATCTTCTTCGTGTGTTGACATGAAAAGTGATTGTACGGTCGGTGAAGTTTCTCCGTTCATCTCCATTCTCTTACAGAGACACAAGCTTGTTCACTATCCTAATGATTTAAAAAAACACAAACACACACACGTACAGAATCGAGAGCGCTACCGCCGCCTGTGTGGCTGTCAAAAACTCAATTTATATTTCAAGGCAGATGTAATAATTTCCAAAAATCAAAACAAAGTGTGTATGAACACGGGAACCTTCATCATTACTCACACTGAACGGACAGCGGAAGGCTAGGAGATTTTTATAACCCTGTCCTTCTCAATGACATCCAGAACGTTGCCCAGCATCACGTGGGGGCGTGGCCACGTGTGGTGAGAACTACACCCAGCAGTGATGCCATGGTGTACACATGTACATCACTGCATCACTGAGACCAGCTGGTGTTAAACTGTTCTTTAAATTTCAGACACCAAAATAAATCCATCTGTGGTTAATTGTACTAATTCCCATTCCCTCCTCACACATGAACACATATTTAATCAATTGCTACTAAAATTTGATCCCCCGACTAGTCCTCATGCTGCACCACAGGGACGATTTGTGGGTTTGAGTCAAATGTCTCCACAACTATTGGATGGATCATCATACGATTTGGTTCAGCCATTCATGTCCTCCTCAGGGTGTCTTCTGTACTTCTAAAAAGAACATTTTAAAATACACGTAGTGTGGACAAGTGAAAAGCATTGGACCAGATAGACCGCCAAGCCTACATGGGTCTGTTGATTCTAGCAGGAGTGTATCGGTGGTAGTAGCTTTTGGTTTACAATACAGTGTGTGGTGGCTGGGTGTGGTTGGAGCGTGGTACAGCTGAGGCTTAATTAGCCTCTTCCCAGCACCACTCTCCCACTCTGTCCCCTTTGCAGCTGAGCCCAGCCACTACACAGTGTTTTTAGAATATAATGACACTACTGTGTGTAATAATGCTACTGTTTTATTTAGTCCTTTAGTTTGAGAACAAGACTTTGTCAGCTTCTCTGTAGCTCCATATTCTGATATACATTGTGTTCTCTTGCTGTAGGTGCAGCTGGTCTGTCAGTAGCTCTCACTGTGGCAGGCATCGGAGCAGTCGTCGTAGGAGCAGTGGGATTGTTGACCAGCTTCTTCGGCTGAGAATCATGAAGGAACAAGATGCAGTTACAATGCTTTACTTTTGCCAACTTAAGGAGGCAATAGCAAATTACATCAGTAAATTACCTAAAGAGCACTTTTGTCATCTCAGATAACTGATTTGTTTTATTCAATAAATCATTGTAACCTGTGAAACATACTGGTTCAGTCTTTCATTTCTAAATATTTCAATTTCTCTGTGAGGCTGTTCTTAAGCAAAGTGGTGCTTTGAGCTAAATGATAACATCATGCTCATCATGTCAATAATGCCAACATGCTGATGTTCAGCAGGTATAATGTTAACCATGTTCACCATTTTACTTTAGCGTGATAAAACACACGAAACACAAACAGCTGAGGCTGATAGGAAAGTCATTAGTTTAGCAGATATTTAGTCATGAACCAAAATATTGAGCAATACACTTAAATCTAATATTAACTCAGACCACACCAACAAAACACCAGCAGAGACTTTTCCCCCGTGAAACACAGAATCCTCCTACAGTTTTATACAGAAACGTATTTCCACGATATCTGTAACAGCGTGATGCTCATCACTGGATATGTTTCTGTAAAACAAAAATGAGCTTTTCATTTTCACCCAAACACGACATGAAGGGACCTGAGGAAGCTTTGCTGCAGGTGATAACGTTCACATAGGAGGGAAATACCACCCTCCACTGATAAAGGTTCAGTATTACATCAAGCTGGTTTCACACAGTGAAGAGTCATCCATCATGTATTTAAGATATGCCTTCACTCAAACAGCAGATACCATTGAATTATCCCTTTTTTATTGCAATTAACTGTTGGTACACATGAATATAAATTAATACATTTTAACCCTTAAAGCAGGCTTTACATGCTGGAATAACACTATTATGATCTCTAAGTATAAATACTTCACATTGTACTGTATTTAGTTTAATCTTGATAAAAGCCACCACGACCTCCAGATCCAAAACATTATGTTCTATCGTGACTTAAAGATGAAAGTTTGTCCTGAATGCAGGTTTGAAGGAGCAGACAACTCAACTGGTTCAGTGTTTTTGTCTTTTGTCTTTGTTCTTATGTTATATATAGTGACGACCTACCACCTCAGGAATTGAATTACTTGAGTTTATGTGGGTGGAATGGACTTTGTGATGCCCTCTTTTGTTCAGATTTTAAGTTTCGTTTTTGAAGAAATGGTACCTAACTAACCCTCAGTATATAAAACCCAGCACAGTTCAAGACTCATCACAACCAGAGCAGGTACAGACATGGACACTGGTGAGTAGCACTGTTCTTTGACAATACTACTTTCTTATTAAAAAGTATACGTAATGATAGTAACCAGCAAATATCTTTGAGAGATGAACTGTGGATGTTGATTTCGATGTTCGTCGATGTTCAACAGATTTAAACAGACTTTAATATAAAGTGCATTTACTAAATTGATATCATTCATGATCCATGTTAAAGTGGTCTGACATATTAGAGCATTAACAACAACGTTCTCTCTGCTGTGTTGTCCGGGTGCAGTAGAAGCTATCAATAAAGTAGGTTTCACCTCAGATGGAATAGCAGCAGGATCCTATGCTGCTACTATGATGTCGGACTATGCAGTTGCTAACGGAGGAGGAGTGGAAGCAGGAAGTTTGGTGTCTACTTTGCAGGAAGTCGGTAAGAAACATTCTTTAACTTTTAAAATATTTTAATCTTGTGGTTTTCACATTTTTTTAAATCTTAATGATGATTTGATCGTTGCTGGGATGATAATCACAGGAGCATTATGTTCACTTTTATATCTTTCTGAAGTATCACAAAATGCGACACAGGTGTTTGCAAACCTGGAACTGAAAGAAACAATAATTTCAGAAAGATATTAGTAGCTTTTGGTTTACAATACAGTGTTTTTAGAATATAACGACACGACTGTGTGTAATGCTACTGTTTTATTTAGTCCTTTAGTTTGAGAACAAGACTTTGTCAGCTTCTCTGTAGCTCCATATTCTGATATACGTTGTGTATTCTTGATGTAGGTGCTACAGGGAGTCTGTCAGGAGCTGACACTGCAGAGGAGGAGGATTGACCGGCTTCTTCGGCTGAGAATCATGAAGGAACAAGATGCAGTTACAATGCTTTACTTTTGCCAACTGAAGGAGGCAATAGCAAATTACATCAGTAAATTACCTAAAGAGCACTTTTGTCATCTCAGATAACTGATTTGTTTAGTTCAATAAATCATTGTAACCTGTGAAACATACTGGTTCAGTCTTTCATTTCTAAATATTTCAATTTCTCATAATCAGCTACGGGATGTCTTTATATGCCCCAATTTTACAGGATTGCTCATTTATTTATTACACTTTTCTTAAAATTATGAAATTCTTTGCTCTTACATGAGTCTATTGTCCTGCTGGTGTCTCTGTGAGGCTGTTCTTAAGCAAAGTGGTGCTTTGAGCTAAATGATAACATCATGCTCATCATGTCAATAATGCCAACATGCTGATGTTCAGCAGGTATAATGTTAACCATGTTCACCATTTTACTTCAGTGTGATAAAACACACTAAACACAAACAGCTGAGGCTGATGGGAAAGTCATTAGTTTAGCAGATATTTAGTCATGAACCAAAATATTGAGCAATACACTTAAATCTAATATTAACTCAGACCACACCAACAAAACACCAGCAGAGACTTTTCCCCCGTGAAACACAGAATCCTCCTACAGTTTTATACAGAAACGTATTTCCACGATATCTGTAACAGCGTGATGCTCATCACTGGATATGTTTCTGTAAAACAAAAATGAGCTTTTCATTTTCACCCAAACACGACATGAAGGGACCTGAGGAAGCTTTGCTGCAGGTGATAACGTTCACATAGGAGGGAAATACCACCCTCCACTGATAAAGGTTCAGTATTACATCAAGCTGGTTTCACACAGATAAGAGTCATCCAGCATGTATTTAAGATATGCCTTCACTCAAACAGATTTC
This sequence comes from Lycodopsis pacificus, assembly GCA_028022725.1. NCBI lineage: Eukaryota > Metazoa > Chordata > Actinopteri > Perciformes > Zoarcidae > Lycodopsis > Lycodopsis pacificus. The sequence continues at coordinate 15,140,915 of CM051701.1, read as the reverse complement.
ACTGAATTATCCCTTTTTTATTGCAATTAACTGTTGGTATACATGAATATAGATGAATACATTTTAACCCTTAAAGTAGCTGCAGGCTTTACATGCTGGAATAACACTATTATGATCTCTACGTATAAATACTTCACATTGTACTTTATTGACTTTGATCTTGATGAAAGCCACCACGACCTCCAGATCCAAACATTATGTTCTATCGTGACTTAAAGATGAAAGTTTGTCCTGAATGCAGGTTTGAAGGAGCAGACAACTCAACTGGTTTAGCAACTCTTCAGTGTTTTTGTCTTTTGTCTTTGTTCTTATGTTCTATATATAGTGATGACCTACCACCTCCGGAATTTAAATACTTGACTTTATGTGGGTGGAATGGACTCTGTGCCACCCTCTTTTGTTCAGATACGCACTATATCAAACCCTGCCCATCGTCCAGGCTCATCAGTAGCTACTACTACACCAAGCGATGGGCCTGTGTGAGTATCACTGTTCCTTTCACAATACTGATTTACTTTTACGTACCGGTATATGCTTTTATTACAGAACCACAAATGTTGATTTCGGTTTTCATCTTATCTTTCAGTGACGTTTGTTGGACTCGTAGGAGGAGCAGGTATGACTTTGTACAGACTTTCTGGATCAACCGTTTTTACTTTCCCCACTGATTCTAACAGGTTTATTGTAACAAAAAAAAGAAGAAAAAAACATTTACACGCAAAAATGATATCATGCATCATCCATTTTAAAGTTGCCTGAGAAAGTAGCACATTATAATTAACAACAAAGGTCCCTCTGCTGTGTCCATGTGCAGTGGTTGGTGTGGTCGGGGCTCCTCTTGTTCTGGGAGCCATAGGTTTCACAACAGTTGGGATCACAGCAGGATCCTATGCTGCCGGCATGATGTCAGCTGCTGCAGTGGCTAACGGAGGAGCAGTGGCCGCAGGAAGCACAGTGGCTGTTTTGCAGGCATTTGGTAAACATCGTTACTTGATTTTAAAAATGTATTTGAATCTTGTGGTTTTAACTGTTGTATTTTAATGGTCATTTCGCATTGTCATAATCAAGACTTTTTTAGCTTTGGGCTAAGCATCTCAAAAAATAAACATGTTCTATGAGAACATGTTTATTTATTGAGATGCCCCTATGTACCTTGTTATAGGAGATAAAGATCAGGAGAAGTAAACATGAAGTATAATTATGAATACTCTACTTAAGACAAGCTGCACTGGAAGCAGAGCAACTGAGGAAGACAGTAGCTGTGCAATGAAAAAATAAGATAATGGGAAAAATGTTTTTGTAAATTATAATACATGTAGTGTATTTAAGAAAAAGTATTAGATTATAAAATAGATATAGCTTTGTGATTCTGTTTAGTCCAGCAGAGAAGGCCTTGCAGGCCCTGACGGCCCACCACTGTTGGGCTTACAATACAGTGTTAGGCAGAATATAATGACACTACTGTGTAGTCTAGAATAAGGTTCGTGTTTTTAGCTTGAGGACAAGACTCAGCTTCTCTGTAGCTCCATGTCCTGATGTAAAACGTATACTCTTGCTGTAGGTGCAGCTGGTCTGTCAGGAATTGCCACTGCAGTTGCAACCAGCGCTGCATCAGGCGTCGGAGGAACTGTGGCTACACTGGCTTTACTTATCTGAAAATCATGAAGGACACATTAAACATTTATTGTTACAGCTTTTGCCAATTAGGAGTGCAATTGTAAATTACACCAGTTGATTTCCCAATCAGCACTTTTGTCATCTCAGAAAACTGAAATGTTATAATAAATCTGGCTGTTAAAGATACTGGTTCAGTGTGTCTTCTGTAAATATTTACATTCCTCAAAAGGTACTGGGTGAGTAAATTATTAACTTGTGGGCCGTAAAACCAAAACACTATAAAGATGCTATCTCATACAGCTGGGAGGAACCTTACCCAGTGAGCACTAACCCGGATTTCAACGTTGATTTCTGGTTTAAAACAGGTTGAAATGGGGTCTCAACGCTTAAGACCTATTTTCACCGTCTTTTCAACCGGCTAAATTACGGTTGCAATATCAACGTGTCACAAAACACCAATTTGTTTTAAAATATTGATGGTTTGTTCAGTTGTAGATTGAAAGAGACACGATATTGGTTACTTTGAACTTATTTCTCCAAAGTCATATTACGATGGCCGGTGAAAAGTAGTTTACACGAAGATGTGAATTCAACGCATTCAATGTTTCATATAAAACACCACTCTGAAAGATATGAAGCTCGTACAGCTGAGGATAACTGCATAGTCGGGACATTATCAGCTGTGGCTTCCTGTGATTATGACAATCTGTGTCTTATCACATTGGCTCCTCTCCTTATACACCAACAATTTCACAGCCCAAGACAATTCAGTCACTTAAGTATGCTGATGATACAAGCAGAGTGGCCTCATACCCAAAAATAAAGGACCAAATGCCTCGAGATTACAGAATTCATTCAATTCTCCTGTTTAAAAAGAAAAGCTTGTTTACATGAATATAAATGTTGAAGACATTTTAACCCTTAAAGCAGGCTTTACATGCTGGAATAACACTATTATGATCTCTTATGTATAAATACTTCACATTGTACTTTACTTACTTTGATCTTGATAAAAGTCACCACGACCTCCAGATCCAAAACATTATGTTCTATCGTGACTTAAAGATGAAAGTTTGTCCTGAATGCAGGTTTGAAGGAGCAGACAACTCAACTGGTTTAGCAACTCTTCAGTGTTTTTGTCTTTTGTCTTTGTTCTTATGTTCTATATATAGTGATGACCTACCACCTCAGGAATTTAAATACTTGAGTTTATGTGGGTGGAATGGATTTTGTGACGCTCTCTTTTGTTCAGATTTTAAGTTTCATATTTGAAGAATAGTTACGTAACTAACCTTCAGTATATAAAACCCAGCACAGTTCAAGACTCATCAGAACCAGAGCAGGTAAAGACATGGACCCTGGTGAGTGGTGAGTATCACCGTTCTTTGAAAGTCCTCCCTTTTGTCATCTCAGACAACTGATGTGTTTTGTTCAATAAATCATTGTAACCTGTGAAACATACTGGTTCAGTCTTTCATTTATAAATATTTAAATTCCTCATAATCTCCACCAGAAGCAGGTTCCCTGCTTCTCTCTTATAGATTTCCCACCGTATCAAACAGCTGTTTGTATTTTATACCTTGAAAATAATACAAAAAAAACTAAAACAATACAAGCTTAATTGACATGAGAACGTGCCAACAATAATATCAACAACCTGTTACTATGAGAACAGGATTCTGAACTAAATAACATTCAAACTCATGTTGAGCTCCGGGATGTCTTGATGTGCTCCAACACTAAACCATCCAGCATGCTCCACATGCACAGGCTTTCACCTGGAGCTAAACATGGATTAACTATGGTGGTGTCTGTCTGTGACGGTGATGTGAGAAGCAACACAAGAATGAGGCTGGAGAGTCATTTTCAGGCCTTTTCTCATTGCACATTTTCATTCAACACTTGTTTTGTCTCCTCACTGGAATGTGAGTCATCACATGGGTGAAGCATGAGACTAACAGAAGTGTTGGGAAAACATTTCTAAAATTAAGTAATACTTTTTAAGTTAATCAAGTTTTTGAGACCAACATGTTGCTATGAAGCTTTGCATTCAACACTCACATTGGGCCTCAGTTAAAGGATCACACAGATGAGATTTTAAGCTAAAACTGAAAATTATTGATTCTTCAGTGATTTCCTGATTTGAAAATGATTGTAAGAACACTATATGCAAAGATGTATGATGGTTGAAATGCTTTGCTCTGACATGAGTCTACTGTCATGCTGCTGTACCTAAACAGCCCTTCTGTGAGTTCAGACAACTGAAATGTTTTGTTCAATAAACCTGTGCATCCTCTGAGAGATTCTGGTCCATGTGTGTCGTCTGTAAACATTTCCATTCCTCATCATGTCCACCAAAAAGGACTGAGTTAGTGATTGGAAAGTGTTCACTGGTTCATTAACCTTTTGAAATGAAAGCAGCATATTTTTTTCTGGCGACAGTTGAATTGTGGGCCGTAAAACCCAAACACCATCTGAAAGATATGAAGCTCGTACAGCTGAGGATAACTGCATAGTCGGGACATTGTCAGCTGTGGGTTCCTGTGATTATGACAATCTGTGTCTTATCACGTTGGCTCCTCTCCTTATACACCAACAATTTCACAGCCCAAGACAATTCAGTCACTTAAGTATGCTGATGATACAAGCAGAGTGGCCTCATGCCCAAAAAACAAGGACCAAATGCCTCGAGATTACAGATTTCATTCAATTCTCCCTTTTTAAAAAGAAAAGCTTGGTTTACATGAATATAAATGTTGAAGACATTTTAACCCTTAAAGCAGGCTTTACATGCTGGTATAACATTATTATGATCTCTCAGTATAAATACTTCACAACTTTATTTACTTTGATCTTGATAAAAGCCACCACGACCTCCAGATCCAAAACATTATGTTCTATCGTGACTTAAAGATGAAAGTTTGTCCTGAATGCAGGTTTGAAGGAGCAGACAACTCAACTGGTTTAGCAACTCTTCAGTGTTTTTGTCTTTTGTCTTTGTTCTTATGTTCTATATATAGTGATGACCTACCACCTCAGGAATTTAAATACTTGAGTTTATGTGGGTGGAATGGATTTTGTGACGCTCTCTTTTGTTCAGATTTTAAGTTTCATATTTGAAGAATAGTTACGTAACTAACCTTCAGTATATAAAACCCAGCACAGTTCAAGACTCATCAGAACCAGAGCAGGTAAAGACATGGACCCTGGTGAGTGGTGAGTATCACCGTTCTTTGAAAGTCCTCCCTTTTGTCATCTCAGACAACTGATGTGTTTTGTTCAATAAATCATTGTAACCTGTGAAACATACTGGTTCAGTCTTTCATTTCTAAATATTTCAATTCCTCATAATCTCCAGAAGCAGGTTTCCTGCTTCTCTCTTATAGATTTCCCACCGTATCAAACAGCTGTTTGTATTTTATACCTTGAAAATAATACAAAAAAACCTAAAACAATAAAAGCTTAATTGACATGAGAACGCGCCAACAATAATATCAACAACCTGTTACTATGAGAACAGGATTCTGAACTAAATAACATTCAAACTCATGTTGAGCTCCGGGATGTCTTGATGTGCTCCAACACTAAACCATCCAGCATGCTCCACATGCACAGGCTTTCACCTGGAGCTAAACATGGATCAACTATGGTGGTGTCTGTCTGTGACGGTGATGTGAGAATCAACACAAGAATGAGGCTGGAGAGTCATTTTCAGGCCTTTTCTCATTGCACATTTTCATTCAACACTTGTTTTGTCTCCTCACTGGAATGTGAGTCATCACATGGGTGAAGCATGGGACTAACAGAAGTGTTGGGAAAACATTTCTAAAAATATGTAACACTTTATTTTTAATTTATCAGATGAGTATCACAAAGAATTTTTCATTCTTCAGTGATTTCCTGATTTAAAAATGATTGTAAGAACAATATATGCAAAGATGTATGATGGTTTGTAAACTATTCCAGCATTACTCATTTATTTATTACACTTTTCATCAAATGATGAAAGGCTTTGCTCTGACATGAGTCTACTGTCATGCTGCTGTACCTACTAAACAGCCCTTCTGTGAGTTCAGACAACTGAAATGTTTTGTTCAATAAATCTGTGCATCCTATGAGAGATTCTGATCCATGTGTGTCTTCTGTAAACATTTCCATTCCTCATCATGTCCACCAAAAAGGACTGAGTTAGTGATTGGAAAGTGTTCACTGGTTCATTAACTTTTGAAATAAAGCAGCATTTTGTTTCTGGCGACAGTTGAATTGTGGGCCGTAAAACCCAAACACCATCTGAAAGATATGAAGCTCGTACAGCTGAGGATAACTGCATAGTCGGGACATTATCAGCTGTGGCTTCCTGTGATTATGACAATCTGTGTCTTATCACATTGGCTCCTCTCCTTATACACCAATAATTTCACAGCCCAAGACAATTCAGTCACCATCCTTAAGTATGCTGATGATACAAGCAGAGTGGCCTCATGCCCAAAAAATAAGGACCAAATGCCTCGAGATTACAGATTTCATTCAATTCTCCTGTTTCAAAAGAAAAGCTTGGTTTACATGAATATGAATGTTGAAGACATTTTAACCCTTAACGCAGGCTTTACATGCTGGAATAACACTATTATGATCTCTAAGTATAAATACTTCACAACAATGAGCTTTTCATTTTCACCCAAACACGACATGAAGGGACCTGAGGAAGCTTTGCTGCAGGTGATAACGTTCACACAGGAGGGAAATACCACCCTCCACTGATAAAGGTTCAGTATTACATCAAGCTGTTTTCACACAGTGAAGAGTCATCCATCATGTATTTAAGATATGCCTTCACTCAAACAGCAGATACCATTGAAATATCCCTTTTTTATTGCAATTAACTGTTGGTTTACATGAATATAAATTAATACATTTTAACCCTTAAAGCAGGCTTTACATGCTGGAATAACACTGTTATGATCTCTAAGTATAAATACTTCACATTGTACTTTATTTACTTTGATCTTGATAAAAGCCACCACGACCTCCAGAGTCAAAACATTATGTTCTATCGTGACTTAAAGATGAAAGTTTGTCCTGAATGCAGGTTTGAAGGAGCAGACAACTCAACTGGTTCAGTGTTTTTGTCTTTTGTCTTTGTTCTTATGTTTTATATATAGTGACGACCTACCACCTCAGGAATTGAATTACTTGAGTTTATGTGGGTGGAATGGACTTTGTGATGCCCTCTTTTGTTCAGATTTTAAGTTTTGTTTTTGAAGAAATGGTACCTAACTAACCCTCAGTCTATAAAACCCAGCACAGTTCAAGACTCATCACAACCAGAGCAGGAAAAGACATGGACACTGGTGAGTAGCACTGTTCTTTGATAATACTACTTTCTTATTAAAAAGTATACGTAATGATAGTAACCAGCAAATATCTTTGAGAGATGAACTGTGGATGTTGATTTCGATGTTCGTCGATGTTCAACTGATTTAAACAGACTTTAATATAAAGTGCATTTACTAAATTGATATCATTCATGATCCATGTTAAAGTGGTCTGACATATTAGAGCATTAACAACAACGTTCTCTCTGCTGTGTTGTCCGGGTGCAGTAGAAGCTATCAATAAAGTAGGTTTCACCTCAGATGGAATAGCAGCAGGATCCTATGCTGCTACTATGATGTCGGACTATGCAGTTGCTAACGGAGGAGGAGTGGAAGCAGGAAGTTTGGTGTCTACTTTGCAGGAAGTCGGTAAGAAACATTCTTTAACTTTTAAAATATTTTAATCTTGTGCTTTTCACATTTTTTTAAATCTTAATGATGATTTGATCGTTGCTGGGATGATAATCACAGGAGCATTATGTTCCCTTTTATATCTTTCTGAAGTATCACAACATGCTACACAGGTGTTTGCAAACCTGGAACTGAAAGAAACAATAATTTCAGAAAGATATTAGTAGCTTTTGGTTTACAATACAGTGTTTTTAGAATATAACGACACGACTGTGTGTAATGCTACTGTTTTATTTAGTCCTTTAGTTTGAGAACAAGACTTTGTCAGCTTCTCTGTAGCTCCGTATTCTGATATACGTTGTGTATTCTTGATGTAGGTGCTACAGGGAGTCTGTCAGGAGCTGACACTGCAGAGGAGGAGGATTGACCGGCTTCTTCGGCTGAGAATCATGAAGGAACAAGATGCAGTTACAATGCTTTACTTTTGCCAACTGAAGGAGGCAATAGCAAATTACATCAGTAAATTACCTAAAGAGCACTTTTGTCATCTCAGATAACTGATTTGTTTTATTCAATAAATCATTGTAACCTGTGAAACATACTGGTTCAGTCTTTCATTTCTAAATATTTCAATTTCTCATAATCAGCTACGGGATGTCTTTATATGCCCCAATTTTACAGGATTACTCATTTATTTCTTACACTTTTCTTAAAATTATGAAATTCTTTGCTCTTACATGAGTCTATTGTCCTGCTGGTGTCTCTGTGAGGCTGTTCTTAAGCAAAGTGGTGCTTTGAGCTAAATGATAACATCATGCTCATCATGTCAATAATGCCAACATGCTGATGTTCAGCAGGTATAATGTTAACCATGTTCACCATTTTACTTCAGTGTGATAAAACACACTAAACACAAACAGCTGAGGCTGATGGGAAAGTCATTAGTTTTGCAGATATTTAGTCATGAACCAAAATATTGAGCAAGACACTTAAATCAAATATTAACTCAGACCACACCAACAAAACACCAGCAGAGACTTTTCCCCCGTGAAACACAGAATCCTCCTACAGTTTTATACAGAAACGTATTTCCACGATATCTGTAACAGCTTGATGCTCATCACTGGATATGTTTCTGTAAAACAAAAATGAGCTTTTCATTTTCACCCAAACACGACATGAAGGGACCTGAGGAAGCTTTGCTGCAGGTGATAACGTTCACATAGGAGGGAAATACCACCCTCCACTGATAAAGGTTCAGTATTACATCAAGCTGGTTTCACACAGTGAAGAGTCATCCATCATGTATTTAAGATATGCCTTCACTCAAACAGCAGATACCATTGAAATATCCCTTTTTTATTGCAATTAACTGTTGGTACACATGAATATAAATTAATACATTTTAACCCTTAAAGCAGGCTTTACATGCTGGAATAACACTATTATGATCTCTAAGTATAAATACTTCACATTGTACTGTATTTAGTTTAATCTTGATAAAAGCCACCACGACCTCCAGATCCAAAACATTATGTTCTATCGTGACTTAAAGATGAAAGTTTGTCCTGAATGCAGGTTTGAAGGAGCAGACAACTCAACTGGTTCAGTGTTTTTGTCTTTTGTCTTTGTTCTTATGTTATATATAGTGACGACCTACCACCTCAGGAATTGAATTACTTGAGTTTATGTGGGTGGAATGGACTTTGTGATGCCCTCTTTTGTTCAGATTTTAAGTTTCGTTTTTGAAGAAATGGTACCAAACTAACCCTCAGTATATAAAACCCAGCACAGTTCAAGACTCATCACAACCAGAGCAGGAAAAGACATGGACACTGGTGAGTATCACTGTTCTTTGATAATACTACTTTCTTATTAAAAAGTATACGTAATGATAGTAACCAGCAAATATCTTTGAGAGATGAACTGTGGATGTTGATTTCGATGTTCGTCGATGTTCAACTGATTTAAACAGACTTTAATATAAAGTGCATTTACTAAATTGATATCATTCATGATCCATGTTAAAGTGGTCTGACATATTAGAGCATTAACAACAACGTTCTCTCTGCTGTGTTGTCCGGGTGCAGTAGAAGCTATCAATAAAGTAGGTTTCACCTCAGATGGAATAGCAGCAGGATCCTATGCTGCTACTATGATGTCGGACTATGCAGTTGCTAACGGAGGAGGAGTGGAAGCAGGAAGTTTGGTGTCTACTTTGCAGGAAGTCGGTAAGAAACATTCTTTAACTTTTAAAATATTTTAATCTTGTGCTTTTCACATTTTTTTAAATCTTAATGATGATTTGATCGTTGCTGGGATGATAATCACAGGAGCATTATGTTCACTTTTATATCTTTCTGAAGTATCACAACATGCTACACAGGTGTTTGCAAACCTGGAACTGAAAGAAACAAGAATTTCAGAAAGATATTAGTAGCTTTTGGTTTACAATACAGTGTTTTAGAATATAATGACACGACTGTGTGTAATGCTACTGTTTTATTTAGTCCTTTAGTTTGAGAACAAGACTTTGTCAGCTTCTCTGTAGCTCCGTATTCTGATATACGTTGTGTATTCTTGATGTAGGTGCTACAGGGAGTCTGTCAGGAGCTGACACTGCAGAGGAGGAGGATTGACCGGCTTCTTCGGCTGAGAATCATGAAGGAACAAGATGCAGTTACAATGCTTTACTTTTGCCAACTTAAGGAGGCAATAGCAAATTACATCAGTAAATTACCTAAAGAGCACTTTTGTCATCTCAGATAACTGATTTGTTTAGTTCAATAAATCATTGTAACCTGTGAAACATACTGGTTCAGTCTTTCATTTCTAAATATTTCAATTTCTCATAATCAGCTACGGGATGTCTTTATATGCCCCAATTTTACAGGATTACTCATTTATTTCTTACACTTTTCTTAAAATTATGAAATTCTTTGCTCTTACATGAGTCTATTGTCCTGCTGGTGTCTCTGTGAGGCTGTTCTTAAGCAAAGTGGTGCTTTGAGCTAAATGATAACATCATGCTCATCATGTCAATAATGCCAACATGCTGATGTTCAGCAGGTATAATGTTAACCATGTTCACCATTTTACTTAAGTGTGATAAAACACACGAAACACAAACAGCTGAGGCTGATGGGAAAGTCATTAGTTTAGCAGATATTTAGTCATGAACCAAAATATTGAGCAAGACACTTAAATCTAACATTAACTCAGACCACACCAACAAAACACCAGCAGAGACTTTTCCCCCGTGAAACACAGAATCCTCCTACAGTTTTATACAGAAACGTATTTCCACGATATCTGTAACAGCGTGATGCTCATCACTGGATATGTTTCTGTAAAACAAAAATGAGCTTTTCATTTTCACCCAAACACGACATGAAGGGACCTGAGGAAGCTTTGCTGCAGGTGATAACGTTCACATAGGAGGGAAATACCACCCTCCACTGATAAAGGTTCAGTATTACATCAAGCTGGTTTCACACAGTGAAGAGTCATCCATCATGTATTTAAGATATGCCTTCACTCAAACAGCAGATACCATTGAAATATCCCTTTTTTATTGCAATTAACTGTTAGTATACATGAATATAAATTAATACATTTTAACCCTTAAAGTAGACTTTACATGCTGGAATAACACTATTATGATCTCTAAGTATAAATACTTCACATTGTACTGTATTTAGTTTAATCTTGATAAAAGCCACATGGACCTCCAGATCCAAAACTTTATGTTCTATCGTGACTTAAAGATGAAAGTTTGTCCTGAATGCAGGTTTGAAGGAGCAGACAACTCAACTGGTTCAGTGTTTTTGTCTTTTGTCTTTGTTCTTATGTTTTATATATAGTGATGACCTACCACCTCAGGAATTTAATTACTTGAGTTTATGTGGGTGGAATGGACTTTGTGACGTTCTCTTTTGTTCAGATTTGAAGTTTCGTTTTTGAAGAAATGTTACCTAACTAACCTCCAGCATATAAAACCCAGCACAGTTCAAGACTCATCAGAACCAGAGCAGGTACAGACATGGAGCTTGGTGAGTATCTGTTCTTTGATAATACTGATATATTTCTTTGAAAGTACTGATAGTTTTTTTTGATACAGGCTTTTCTTATTAAGAATAAGTATTGATAGTAACCACAGCAAATATCTTTGAATAAGTCAGATGAACTGTGAATGTTGATTTTGATGTTTATCCTGCATTTCAGGGTATCTTGCGTTAATGGTTGGAGGTAAGACTTTGTACAGCCTTCATGGATCACATGTGTTTACTTCTTCAACTGATTTAAACAGACTTTAATGTAAAGTGCATTTACTAAATTGATATCATTCATGATCTATGTTAAAGTGGTCTGACAAATTAGACCTAATAACAACAATGTTCTCTCTGCTGTGTTGTCTACGTGAGGTAGGCCTAGTCGCTGTGGTCGCGGCTCCTGTTACTCTCTTTTGTCTTTTGTCATCTCAGACAACTGATTTGTTTCATTCAATAAATCATTGTAACCTGTGAAACATACTGGTTCAGTCTTTCATTTCTAAATATTTCAATTTCTCATAATCTGCTACGGGATGTCTTTATATGCCCCAATTTTACAAATGTCACAAATAAACCTTATTGCTTGAATTGAGCTAAAATGCCTCGATCTCCATCTGTTCACTCCGAGAGTTTTTCTCCTCAACAATCAACAAATTGGTAGCAAGAGGATGGTTTTAACGATCTGAAAAGGAGTTTGTCATCGAGTGACGGATTTCTCTTCTGTCCACAGAAAGAAAAAAGGGCGTTTTCCTGTGAGGCTGGGAGTCCGGCTGCCGACCGGAGCTATTCTTCTCACCTCGGGAAACTGATCAAACGGCGCTGAACTCAAAAGGTGAGCAGAAACCTATTTAAATGAATTCTGCAGATTGGCTGTAGGTACTAAATTGAATTGATCAGGAGTACAGAGGGTGAGTATGGAATTGCATTGATTAAATTGATAATGTTAAACCACGTAACATTGTGACGGGATTGTTATGTCAGCAGTGGGGTTTTTTAGCATAGAATGTACATGAGTGTGTGTGGATCTGACAGAAACTGAGGATTGTGAAATTGCATAGATTGACATTGTGTACACCGTGTAGGTCCCTATAACTGTTCTGCGATTACGGCATCGTAACGCGAGTTGCGATACGCTGATCAATGACGGTTTGACGAGACCGAATTCCGGGCCACATGGTTGATTTATGCGACGTAACAAACTGAAGTTTGGATCAAGTATATAGGAATTGTTGAAGTACGCTGATGTGAAAGGTGTATAAGTGAAGACTGCACAATTATAACGGTATTTCCTTCGGGACCAAGCTCGTGCCAGGCACACACTATAAAACGCAGATCCATAGTTGGTTTGTGTGTGGGTTGACAGAATTGGCTGTGTAGAGGTTTGAGTGCAGCGTAGATGATCTCTGGGAGACATCGATTCTATTTTAGCACAAAATGTCACCACTTCCCCCTGGGATCTGATTCGCACAAGGCAGGCCCTGTAAAACCGAGGTCGGCAACGATCCCAGACGTGGTTAGGGTCTGAGTATTTGTGGAATCACGGCAGTGTGTGGTCGATTGCGTGCCGTGTGAATGTCTCCTGGCCACATCCACTTCCTCCGGGACCGGGTTCGTGTGTAGCGGGCTCTGTAAAATACAGATCCACCTTAAGTGGTTTGACTCCGAGTAACGCAGTGACGGCATCGTGTGGATGGAGACATCGATTGATGGATGAATGAGTGAAGCGTACATGTGATTATTAGAGCACAGAATGATTGGAGTTAGAATTTTTCCACTGGGTCAGTGTATTGTCAGTTATTGACGGTTAGTCGAGCGCATGAGACACAAGAATTGCAATTCATCACAGAAACACGAACACTAGCTAAGGGCTAATATATATGTCAAGTTTTACTGGTAGTGTTAGCCGTATTACAGATTTATTGGAAGTTGTGGTGGTTAGGGATCGTAAAAAAGTTTGGAATGAAAGAACCACAGGCAGTAAGACTGAAGAAGGGAGTAAGCTTTAGATAAGAAAACAGGTGCAGCCGAAGGGAGTGAGACAGATATTAGGGAGGAACAGTGGGAGTCTTGGTCAAGGTCGGAAGGGCAGCAGGAGATGTGGCTGGGGCTTACATCTGGGGTTTCTTTTTGTTTTTATGCTCTCCCTTATTAAGTAGTTAAATTGGACATTTCTTCATTTCTACTTTTATTCATTTCTTCATTTCTACTTTTATTCATTTCTTTATTTATTAATTTCTTGACTTATTGATTCATTGATTTATTCATTGATTTTATTAGAATTTATACTGATAGTGTAAACAGGTGGGAATGTTGGGAAAATCTAAATGACTAATTAGTATGCGTTTAAATGATTAATGATTTCTGACACCAGTCTCGAGTGAAGTTTTTAGCCGGATCGCAATACCTCCACTTCTCTTCAGCTTTGAACCTGAAACCGTGCACGGGGAGTCCAGGACTCTTGACAAAGACCTCCGCCAGATTCTCACACGAGAATCCTTTGGTAAATTCAGAGGCCAGGATTGTGCTTAAGGGAATGGAGTGACGAGATCCTTTTCTTTTTTAGTGAACCAGACTGGTGAGAATCATTTACTTTGGGAAATCAGAACTAAGGGAGCGGTATTCTTTTATACTAAAAATCTATAGGAAGCTAAAAGAGTTAGGCCTACTCAATTTCTTCCCTATAAAGTAAAGATAATGATAATTAAGACTTTTGAGAAAAATGGGCTAATACTAGCAAAGAGGAAAGAAAAGAGGTTTTAACCAAAGCAAAAATGTGGTTATCAGAGGCGCAAGAGCGGAAAAAAAGGGAACAGAAAAGACAAAGACTGATACGACTACAAGACAATACAAGAGACAAGACAATGACAGAAAACAATAAAATGTCAAAGAATGTGAACATAACGTGACTAATTCTCCTGATTTGTATCCAAGCGTACACCTTAGTGAGGTGGTATGAGGGAGGCGGCCCCTCCGAATGTTCCCCCACCCTCTGCTTCACCTGTGTGATTGTAGGACCAGAGAGAGAGAGTGGACATGGGGAGGACATCGGAAAAGGGGGACGTCTGGACACCACACTCAACGGATGCAGGTCTGGTAAAAACACGCACACACTGATGCCCAGACACAAACTGACGGTAAAGAATAATAGATTGAAATATTAGAACTATATCAAATAAAATTGTGGGGTTAGAGCTATTGACGGGTGTGAAGAGGTATTTTTTGGGTGATTTTGGAGCAGGTACAAACAGAATATCTATCGGTACCATTAAGAGAATGAAAGTGGTTTGAATAAACGATTGACTGTTGTGTGCAAGAGGTTTCTAACTCACCAAATTATTATTGCAGTGTTGATAAACTAGGACACGGTCACAGCAAAGGCCGTGTTCTTATCTAAATTTAAATTTGATTTATCTAAGAATGGCCGATACAAAAGAAAAAGAAGCCATTCTCAAAGTAAACAAAGAGACAAATTAGTAGCAATGACTAATTTCTGTAAAAGTTGGGTTCCTAATTACGCTGAATTAGCTAAACCTTTATCAAAATTGATTTATGATAAACGTAGGGCAGCACACAACAGATTGTGCTGGACTCTTGAAGCAGACAAAGCTTTAATGGTATTAAATCAGATGTTAATAAGTCCATCAGTATTGGGATTGCCAAATTATGATAAGTAATTTACACGAACAGTAGACTATAGAGGGGGTTTTACATTCCATTTGAAGATGCAGATGTGACTGTTTGTTGATGACTCGTGTAAGAAGAAATTAGATGGTAAAAAATGCAACGGGATATGCAGTAGTGACAAATAATAAAGTGTTAAAATTAGAGTCTCAAACATTTTTTTCAGCACAAAGCTGCAGAACGAATTACTCTCACAGAGGCGAACTGAGAAAAGACAAGGTCATCACTATCTACACAGATAGTAACTATGCATACTCATGCTTACATGTGTTTGCTCAGCAGTGGGAAAATAGAGAGATGGTGACGTCAACTAACAAACCTATTATACATAGAGAATTGATACCAAATTTTCTTTTGAAGTGCAACATTTAGATCACGAGAGCAGAGCAAGAATAAAAAACCTATTGGATAAAACAAAACTGCAAAATAAACAAACTTCCTGGGAATGACCTGAGGGCAAACTAACATTACCTAAGACCTTATATAGATGTACGGCTCTTTTGAGCCATGGCTTGGACCATGTCTCAACAGGTGGGAAGGTATCTATGATAAAGAGGGTCTTTGAAGCATATTATCTATGATAAACAGGGTCTTTGAAGCATATGGTTTTAAAAAATTTGTTTTGGGTCTAGCATGCACTGTATGTGCAAAATATAATCCATTTCAACATATTTGCATGGATTTCATTGAACTAAACTAATATGCAGAGAAGAAATATTGTTTGACAATAATTGACAGATACTTTAAATTGATCGAGATGCCCTCCAGAGACCAGCTGAAGGACTTATCCATAAACTGCAGCCTGGTGATTTCGTGGTGGTGAAGGATTACGTGGATTCACACGTCACACGGCAAAGGTTCCTGAACCAGGAGAAGCTTCAGGTGAGCGAGTACCTGCACCAAGTGTCAGCAAAAACGGCACCATCGAGAGACGGACAACGGTGCCATCGACAGATGAGATTCAGTGATTCACGGACGGAAATCACAAACGAGCAGTCAGTCAACAGACGTGTGCGTGTTCTGCGGTAACTGCCTACATCTTGACACAGATGCCACGCAAGAAAGACGGCTGGAAGAGCCCCTCCCGACACATATTTATGAACAACAACACACAAGGGAAAGAGCACGGACTCCAAAAGGATGAAAAACGTTTTTTTTTTCCTTATAGCAATATTCACATTATTGCTGTTTCTGTTTTCATTTTATTTCTGTATTATTCCGTCTGTCTGAGCGAACCAAAAGAGTGGCAAGATGACAGTGACTCTGACAGTTTTTGTGGAAACCTCACTGTGTCAACACAAGCAGAACGACTATTTTTTTTATTATTCTTTTGTGTTTATTGAATTATATTGCCTGCTACATTTCTGGGATCTTGTATCTCACAAAAACGTTGTTGTTTTTTTTTGAAGTGTCCTTATAACATATTTTTACTATATTGTGTGATTATTATATAATCAAAAGAGTGGAATGTAATGGGAAAATATGTCATAGCCTTATTTTTAGGGTTAAAGAATGTAAGCTTTTACATTGCTAGCACCAAACAGTGCGTTTCTTATCACATTCCAGTAACTTTCTACCCAGGTGTCTTGTTTATCTTATGCTGTCATCTGTCTTTAAGGACGAAGACACACAGAGGTCTTAATTCCTTTGATGAGCTTTAGTTGAAGGACGACCCTCTACAGAAGAGATGATGTGTGATTGTAAAACAGGGTTTATTGTGGGGCATACTGGGGACAAAGGGATTTGTAAACAGGTTTTTGAGTGCTTTCAGGTTATCAAAACAGAACTCTATGCCTTCAAGGAAAACGTCCACATAGCTGTATCATAAACCTCTTCCTGACCCTAAAACATCCACAAAGATCAAAGAGCACAGGAGAAGACAATTGCAGGCCATATATAACCCCATTGTTGCAGGGAAATACACCAGACATTGCCTGTTTCAGCAGCTGGTTTCTCTGCTCTGTGGGTATAAATGCAGCATTCATGTAGATGAAGTCAGGGCACTCCTCAGTAGACTCTGCTTTTGCTGTCTGTTGAGAACTGTTTCTCGTTTTTGCTTGCAAGCAAATAAATTGACTATCTTTGATCTTTCATCAAGACTCTGTTTCATTTGACATTGATTTGATAAACACTTTAAACTCTTCTCCCGAACAGTTTTCAGAAATATTCCTTCACAAGAGAAAGAACCGGGGAGAGAGAAGGTCAAACAGAAAAGAGCAGATGGGGGTGCATGGTTAGGTTAAGGAAAGGTAGATGTTTACAGCAGATTAGATTACAATCAGAGAAGCAAGATTTCCTAAGACCACACATGTAAATGAGCCCTGCGAGTGGAAGACTTTACTGTACACGTAAGGGGAAAACTGTATTGGCTAATTTTACTCAACTAAAAGATCAGTGACTACCTGCTGTTATAAAAAACAAAACAATGTGGGAGATATTTGGTTGTTGTTAAAACATTTAAATGTCCATGAGAAGTCGTCTGAACAAAAAATCATTGATCTTCTTCGTGTGTTGACATGAAAAGTGATTGTACGGTCGGTGAAGTTTCTCCGTTCATCTCCATTCTCTTATAGAGACACAAGCTTGTTCACTATCCTAATGATTTAAAAAAACACAAACACACACACGTACAGAATCGAGAGCGCTACCGCCGCCTGTGTGGCTGTCAAAAACTCAATTTATATTTCAAGGCAGATGTAATAATTTCCAAAAATCAAAACAAAGTGTGTATGAACACGGGAACCTTCATCATTACTCACACTGAACGGACAGCGGAAGGCTAGGAGATTTTTATAACCCTGTCCTTCTCAATGACATCCAGAACGTTGCCCAGCATCACGTGGGGGCGTGGCCACGTGTGGTGAGAACTACACCCAGCAGTGATGCCATGGTGTACACATGTACATCACTGCATCACTGAGACCAGCTGGTGTTAAACTGTTCTTTAAATTTCAGACACCAAAATAAATCCATCTGTAGTTAATTGTACTAATTCCCATTCCCTCCTCAGACATGAACACATATTTAATCAATTGCTACTAAAATTTGATCCCCCGACTAGTCCTCATGCTGCACCACAGGGACGATTTGTGGGTTTGAGTCAAATGTCTCCACAACTATTGGATGGATCATCATACGATTTGGTTCAGCCATTCATGTCCTCCTCAGGGTGTCTTCTGTACTTCTAAAAAGAACATTTTAAAATACACATAGTGTGGACAAGTGAAAAGCATTGGACCAGATAGACCGCCAAGCCTACATGGGTCTGTTGATTCTAGCAGGAGTGTATCGGTGGTAGTAGCTTTTGGTTTACAATACAGTGTGTGGTGGCTGGGTGTGGTTGGAGCGTGGTACAGCTGAGGCTTAATTAGCCTCTTCCCAGCACCACTCTCCCACTCTGTCCCCTTTGCAGCTGAGCCCAGCCACTACACAGTGTTTTTAGAATATAATGACACTACTGTGTGTAATAATGCCACTGTTTTATTTAGTCCTTTAGTTTGAGAACAAGACTTTGTCAGCTTCTCTGTAGCTCCATCTTCTGATATACATTGTGTTCTCTTGCTGTAGGTGCAGCTGGTCGGTCAGTAGCTCTCACTGTGGCAGGCATCGGAGCAGTCGTCGTAGGAGCAGTGGGATTGTTGACCAGCTTCTTCGGCTGAGAATCATGAAGGAACAAGATGCAGTTACAATGCTTTACTTTTGCCAACTTAAGGAGGCAATAGCAAATTACATCAGTAAATTACCTAAAGAGCACTTTTGTCATCTCAGATAACTGATTTGTTTTATTCAATAAATCATTGTAACCTGTGAAACATACTGGTTCAGTCTTTCATTTCTAAATATTTCAATTTCTCATAATCAGCTACGGGATGTCTTTATATGCCCCAATTTTACAGGATTACTCATTTATTTCTTACACTTTTCTTAAAATTATGAAATTCTTTGCTCTTACATGAGTCTATTGTCCTGCTGGTGTCTCTGTGAGGCTGTTCTTAAGCAAAGTGGTGCTTTGAGCTAAATGATAACATCATGCTCATCATGTCAATAATGCCAACATGCTGATGTTCAGCAGGTATAATGTTAACCATGTTCACCATTTTACTTCAGTGTGATAAAACACACTAAACACAAACAGCTGAGGCTGATAGGAAAGTCATTAGTTTCGCAGATATTTAGTCATGAACCAAAATATTGAGCAAGACACTTAAATCAAATATTAACTCAGACCACACCAACAAAACACCAGCAGAGACTTTTCCCCCGTGAAACACAGAATCCTCCTACAGTTTTATACAGAAACGTATTTCCACGATATCTGTAACAGCTTGATGCTCATCACTGGATATGTTTCTGTAAAACAAAAATGAGCTTTTCATTTTCACCCAAACACGACATGAAGGGACCTGAGGAAGCTTTGCTGCAGGTGATAACGTTCACATAGGAGGGAAATACCACCCTCCACTGATAAAGGTTCAGTATTACATCAAGCTGGTTTCACACAGTGAAGAGTCATCCATCATGTATTTAAGATATGCCTTCACTCAAACAGCAGATACCATTGAAATATCCCTTTTTTATTGCAATTAACTGTTGGTACACATGAATATAAATTAATACATTTTAACCCTTAAAGCAGGCTTTACATGCTGGAATAACACTATTATGATCTCTTACGTATAAATACTTCACATTGTACTTTATTTAGTTTAATCTTGATAAAAGCCACCACGACCTCCAGATCCAAAACATTATGTTCTATCGTGACTTAAAGATGAAAGTTTGTCCTGAATGCAGGTTTGAAGGAGCAGACAACTCAACTGGTTCAGTGTTTTTGTCTTTTGTCTTTGTTCTTATGTTTTATATATAGTGATGACCTACCACCTCAGGAATTTAATTACTTGCGTTTATGTGGGTGGAATGGACTTTGTGATGCCCTCTTTTGTTCAGATTTTAAGTTTCGTTTTTGAAGAAATGGTACCAAACTAACCCTCAGTATATAAAACCCAGCACAGTTCAAGACTCATCACAACCAGAGCAGGAAAAGACATGGACACTGGTGAGTATCACTGTTCTTTGACAATACTACTTTCTTATTAAAACGTATACGTCATGATAGTAACCAGCAAATATCTTTGAGAGATGAACTGTGGATGTTGATTTAGATGTTCGTCGATGTTCAACAGATTTAAACAGACTTTAATATAAAGTGCATTTACTAAATTGATATCATTCATGATCCATGTTAAAGTGGTCTGACATATTAGAGCATTAACAACAACGTTCTCTCTGCTGTGTTGTCCGGGTGCAGTAGAAGCTATCAATAAAGTAGGTTTCACCTCAGATGGAATAGCAGCAGGATCCTATGCTGCCACTATGATGTCGGACTATGCAGTTGCTAACGGAGGAGGAGTGGAAGCAGGAAGTTTGGTGTCTACTTTGCAGGAAGTCGGTAAGAAACATTCTTTAACTTTTAAAATATTTTAATCTTGTGGTTTTCACATTTTTTTAAATCTTAATGATGATTTGATCGTTGCTGGTATGATAATCACAGGAGCATTATGTTCACTTTTATATCTTTCTGAAGTATCACAACATGCTACACAGGTGTTTGTAAACCTGGAACTGAAAGAAACAATAATTTCAGAAAGATATTAGTAGCTTTTGGTTTACAATACAGTGTTTTTAGAATATAACGACACGACTGTGTGTAATGCTACTGTTTTATTTAGTCCTTTAGTTTGAGAACAAGACTTTGTCAGCTTCTCTGTAGCTCCATATTCTGATATACGTTGTGTATTCTTGATGTAGGTGCTACAGGGAGTCTGTCAGGAGCTGACACTGCAGAGGAGGAGGATTGACCAGCTTCTTCGGCTGAGAATCATGAAGGAACAAGATGCAGTTACAATGCTTTACTTTTACCAACTTAAGGAGGCAATAGCAAATTACATCAGTAAATTACCTAAAGAGCACTTTTGTCATCTCAGACAACTGATTTGTTTTATTCAATAAATCATTGTAACCTGTGAAACATACTGGTTCAGTCTTTCATTCCTAAATATTTCAATTTCTCATAATCAGCTACGGGATGTCTTTATATGCCCCAATTTTACAGGATTACTCATTTATTTATTACACTTTTCTTAAAATTATGAAATTCTTTGCTCTTACATGAGTCTATTGTCCTGCTGGTGTCTCTGTGAGGCTGTTCTTAAGCAAAGTGGTGCTTTGAGCTAAATGATAACATCATGCTCATCATGTCAATAATGCCAACATGCTGATGTTATTTAGTCATGAACCAAAATATTGAGCAATACACTTAAATCTAATATTAACTCAGACCACACCAACAAAACACCAGCAGAGACTTTTCCCCCGTGAAACACAGAATCCTCCTCCAGTTTTATACAGAAACGTATTTCCACGATATCTGTAACAGCGTGATGCTCATCACTGGATATGTTTCTGTGAAACAAAAATGAGCTTTTCATTTTCACCCAAACACGACATGAAGGGACCTGAGGAAGCTTTGCTGCAGGTGATAACGTTCACATAGGAGGGAAATACCACCCTCCACTGATAAAGGTTCAGTATTACATCAAGCTGTTTTCACACAGTGAAGAGTCATCCATCATGTATTTAAGATATGCCTTCACTCAAACAGCAGATACCATTGAAATATCCCTTTTTTATTGCAATTAACTGTTGGTACACATGAATATAAATGAATCCATTTTAACCCTTAAAGCAGGCTTTACATGCTGG
The DNA here is from genome assembly GCA_028022725.1 of Lycodopsis pacificus. NCBI lineage: Eukaryota > Metazoa > Chordata > Actinopteri > Perciformes > Zoarcidae > Lycodopsis > Lycodopsis pacificus. The sequence continues at coordinate 15,119,077 of CM051701.1, read as the reverse complement.
AATAACACTATTATGATCTCCAATTATAAATACTTCACATTGTACTGTATTTAGTTTAATCTTGATAAAAGCCACCACGACCTCCAGATCCAAAACATTATGTTCTATCGTGACTTAAAGATGAAAGTTTGTCCTGAATGCAGGTTTGAAGGAGCAGACAACTCAACTGGTTCAGTGTTTTTGTCTTTTGTCTTTGTTCTTATGTTATATATAGTGACGACCTACCACCTCAGGAATTTAATTACTTGAGTTTATGTGGGTGGAATGGACTTTGTGATACCCTCTTTTGTTCAGATTTTAAGTTTCGTTTTTGAAGAAATGGTACCTAACTAACCTTCAGTATATAAAACCCAGCACAGTTCAAGACTCATCAGAACCAGAGCAGGAAAAGACATGGACACTGGTGAGTAGCACTGTTCTTTGACAATACTACTTTCTTATTAAAAAGTATACGTCATGATAGTAACCAGCAAATATCTTTGAGAGATGAACTGTGGATGTTGATTTCGATGTTCGTCGATGTTCAACTGATTTAAACAGACTTTAATATAAAGTGCATTTACTAAATTGATATCATTCATGATCCATGTTAAAGTGGTCTGACATATTAGAGCATTAACAACAACGTTCTCTCTGCTGTGTTGTCCGGGTGCAGTAGAAGCTATCAATAAAGTAGGTTTCACCTCAGATGGAATAGCAGCAGGATCCTATGCTGCTACTATGATGTCGGACTATGCAGTTGCTAACGGAGGAGGAGTGGAAGCAGGAAGTTTGGTGTCTACTTTGCAGGAAGTCGGTAAGAAACATTCTTTAACTTTTAAAATATTTTAATCTTGTGGTTTTCACATTTTTTTCAATCTTAATGATGATTTGATCGTTGCTGGGATGATAATCACAGGAGCATTATGTTCTCTTTTATATCTTTCTGAAGTATCACAACATGCTACACAGGTGTTTGTAAACCTGGAACTGAAAGAAACAATAATTTCAGAAAGATATTAGTAGCTTTTGGTTTACAATACAGTGTTTTAGAATATAATGACACGACTGTGTGTAATAATGCTACTGTTTTATTTAGTCCTTTAGTTTGAGAACAAGACTTTGTCAGCTTCTCTGTAGCTCCATATTCTGATATACGTTGTGTATTCTTGATGTAGGTGCTACAGGGAGTCTGTCAGGAGCTGACACTGCAGAGGAGGATGATTGACCGGCTTCTTCGGCTGAGAATCATGAAGGAACAAGATGCAGTTACAATGCTTTACTTTTGCCAACTGAAGGAAGCAATAGCAAATTACATCAGTAAATTACCTAAAGAGCACTTTTGTCATCTCAGATAACTGATTTGTTTTGTTCAATAAATCATTGTAACCTGTGAAACATACTGGTTCAGTCTTTCGTTTGTAAATATTTAAATTCCTCATAATCACCAGAAGCAGGTTTCCTGCTTCTCTCTTATAGATTTCCCACCGTATCAAACAGCTGTTTGTATTTTATACCTTGAAAATAATACAAAAAAAACTAAAACAATACAATCTTAATTGACATGAGAACGTGCCAACAATAATATCAACAACCTGTTACTATGAGAACAGGATTCTGAACTAAATAACATTGAAACTCATGTTGAGCTCCGGGATGTCTTGATGTGCTCCAACACTAAACCATCCAGCATGCTCCACATGCACAGGCTTTCACCTGGAGCTAAACATGGATCAACTATGGTGGTGTCTGTCTGTGACGGTGATGTGAGAAGCAACACAAGAATGAGGCTGGAGAGTCATTTTCAGGCCTTTTCTCATTGCACATTTTCATTCAACACTTGTTTTGTCTCCTCACTGGAATGTGAGTCATCACATGGGTGAAGCATGAGACTAACAGAAGTGTGAGGAAAACATTTCTAAACATATGTAATACTTTTTTATTAATTTATTCTAGTTAATCAAGTTTTTGAGACCAACATGTTGCTATGAAGCTTTGCATTCATCACTCACATTGGGCCTCAGTCATGAGATGATCACACAGATGAGATTTTAAGCTAAAACTGAGAATTCTTGATTCTTCAGTGATTTCCTGATTTAAAAATGACTGTAAGAACAATATATGCAAAGATGTATGATGGTTTGTAAACTATTCCAGCATTACTCATTTATTTATTACACTTTTCATCAAATGATGAAAGGCTTTGCTCTGACATGAGTCTACTGTCATGCTGCTGTACCTACTAAACAGCCCTTCTGTGAGTTCAGACAACTGAAATGTTTTGTTCAATAAATCTGTGCATCCTCTGAGAGATTCTGGTCCATGTGTGTCGCCTGTAAACATTTCCATTCCTCATCATGTCCACCAAAAAGGACTGAGTTAGTGATTGGAAAGTGTTCATTGGTTCATTAACTTTTTGAAATGAAAGCAGCATTTTGTTTTCTGGCGACAGTTGAATTGTGGGCCGTAAAACCCAAACACCACTCTGAAAGATATGAAGCTCGTACAGCTGAGGATAACTGCATAGTCGGGACATTATCAGCTGTGGCTTCCTGTGATTATGACAATCTGTGTCTTATCACATTGGCTCCTCTCTGTAAGAAATTTGAGCGTAACGTTATTTAGATATAATAAAAGTGTTTAATAATTCATAATTCATATTTAGGCATAATCACAAGTGTTTTGGAAATGCATAATTAAGATAAGCATGAAGTGTTTTAGGATTAGTAGCTAAAAGTAGAACTAAAAACGTGAAGCTTATGCCAAAAGTTGCGAAGTCTTATCTTTTATGTGGAATGTTTATCATCGAAGGGTTAAGCCATAAAAGACAGTCATTGAGTGTATTTAGAATAAGTAAGGGACAGATAGATTTCTAGACAGGCAATTACAGGTCATGCCCGTGCGAGGGTCCTGCGAGAAGGAGGAGCCAGCTGGATTTAGCCAATAGGATCTTTGTGGGATGTTTTTCAACTATGTAAGGCGGGGAAGAAAGAACTATCTCTCTCTTGCTCCGGTTCCACTGTGTGTGTGTAACGTTTTCCGGGTGAGCGGGTCATATTCGATGTAACTGTAATAATGTACTTCACAATGCGACTGTTTTAGCTTCAGAAGTATTAAATACTTTTGTTTATAATTGAAACCGACTGACTCTTTGGAAAGGCTGGTCTCCCACAGTTTAAGAGGCTCTCGAACTCAACACTCCTTAAAGATGAAAGTTTGTCCTGAATGCAGGTTTGAAGGAGCAGACAACTCAACTGGTTTAGCAACTCTTCAGTGTTTTTGTCTTTCGTCTTTGTTCTTATGTTCTATATATAGTGATGACCTACCACCTCAGGAATTTAAATACTTGAGTTTATGTGGGTGGAATGGATTTTGTGACACTCTTTTGTTCAGATTTGAAGTTTCGTTTTTGAATAAATGTTACCTAACTAACCTTCAGTAGATAACACACAGCACAGTTCAAGACTCATCAGAACCAGAGCAGGTACAGACATGAAGCTTGGTGAGTATCACTGTTCTTTGATAATACTGATATATTTCTTTGAAAGTACTGATAGTTTTTTTTGATACAGGCTTTTCTTATGAAGAATACGTATTGATAGTAACCACAGCAAATATCTTTGAATAAGTCAGATGAACTGTGAATGTTGATTTCGATGTTTATCCTGCATTTCAGGGTATCTTGTGTTAATAGTTGGAGGTAAGACTTTGTACAGCCTTCATGGATCACATGTGTTTACTTCTTCAACTGATTTAAACAGACTTTGATGTAAAGTGCATTTACTAAATTGATATCATTCATGATCCATGTTAAAGTGGTCTGACAAATTAGACCATTAACAACAACGTTCTCTCTGCTGTGTTGTACGTGAGGTAGGCCTAGTCGCTGTGGTCGCGGCTCCTGTTACTCTGGGAGCAGGTTGCACCTCCGCTAGAGGTCAGGTTTCATTTTTTTTATATTTTAATTTTGTGGTGTTCACATTTTTTTTAAATCTTAATGATGATTTGATTATTGCAGCAACAGAATGCTATGCTGAAAGTATGAAGTCGGCTGAAGGAAGATTGGCTGTTTGCCAGGCAGCAGGTAAAAAAATATTCTTTAATTTTTTTAATATTTGTAATCTGGTGGGTTTTTCGGTTGTTTTTTAAAATTTTAATGATGATTTGATTATTGCAGCAACAAAATGCTATATTGCTAGTATGATGCCGACTGTAGGAAGATTGGCTGGTTGCCATACAGCAGGTAAAAAAATATTCTTTCATTTTTTTAATATTTGTAATCTTGTGGGTTTTTCGTTTTTTTTTTCTTCATGATTGTTTGATCATTGCAGCAGCAGAATGCTATGCTAATAGTATGAAGCCGGCTGATGGAGGAGGAATGTCTGATTACTTTACGAAAGCAGGTAAAAAAATATTCTTTAATTTTTTAAATATTTGTAATGTTGTGGGGGTTTTTTTGGGGGGGGGGTGTTCTTAATGATGATTTGATCGTTGCTGGGATGATAATCACAGGAGCATTATGTTCCCTTTTATATCTTTCTGAAGTATCACAAAATGCTACACAGGTGTTTGCAAACCTGGAACTGAAAGAAACAATAATTTCAGAAAGATATTGGTAGCTTTTGGTTTACAATACAGTGTTTTAGAATATAATGACACGACTGTGTGTAATAATGCTACTGTTTTATTTAGTCCTTTAGTTTGAGAACAAGACTTTGTCAGCTTCTCTGTAGCTCCATATTCTGATATATTGTGTTCTCCTGCTGTAGCTGGTCTGTCTTTGTATAAGTCAGATGAACTGTGAATGTTGATTTGATGTTTATCTGCATTTCAGGGTTTGCTGCATTAATGGTTGGAGGTAAGACTTTGTACATCCTTCATGGATCACCTGTGTTTACTTCTTCAACTGATTTAAACAGACTTTAATGTAAAGTGTCATTTACTAAATTGATATCATTCATGATCCATGTTAAAGTGGTCTGACATATTAGACCATTAACAACAACGTTCTCTGCTGTGTTGTCCAGGTGCAGTAGCCGCTGTGGTCGCGGCTCCTGTTGTTCTGGGAGCAGTAGGTTTCACCTCCGCTGGGATCGCTGCAGGCTCCATTGCTACTAAAATTATGTCAGTTGCTGCAGTTGCTAACGGAGGAGGAGTGGTAGCAGGAAGTGTGGTGGCTGTTTGCCAAGCAGCAGGTAAACAAACATTCTTTTAAAATATTTGTAATCTTGTGGGTTTTTCGGCTGTTTTTTTCTGATTTGATCATTGCTGGAATGATAATCACAGGGGCATTATGTTACATTTTATATCTTTCTGAAGTATCACAACATGCTACACAGGTGTTTGCAAACCTGGAACTGAAAGAAACAATAATTTCAGAAAGATATTAGTAGCTTTTGGTTTACAATACAGTGTTTTTAGAATATAATGACCCTACTGTGTGTAATGCTACTGTTTTATTTAGTCCTTTAGTTTGAGAACAAGACTTTGTCAGCTTCTCTGTAGCTCCATATTCTGATATACATTGTGTTCTCGTGCTGTAGGTGCAGCTGGTCTGTCAGCAACTGCCACTGCAGCTGTGGCAGCCACCGGAGCAGGCATCGGAGCAGGCATCGGAGCAGTCGCCGGAGCAGCAGTGTCAGGAGCTGACACTGCAGAGGAGGATGATTGACCAGCTTCTTCGACTGAGAATCATGAAGGAACAAGATGCAGTTACAATGCTTTACTTTTGCCAACTGAAGGAAGCAATAGCAAATTACATCAGTAAATTACCTAAAGAGCACTTTTGTCATCTCAGATAACTGATTTGTTTTATTCAATAAATCATTGTAACCTGTGAAACATACTGGTTCAGTCTTTCATTTCTAAATATTTCAATTCCTCATAATCAGCTACGGGATGTCTTTATATGCCCCAATTTTACAGGATTACTCATTTATTTATTACACTTTTCTTAAAATTATGAAATTCTTTGCTCTTACATGAGTCTATTGTCCTGCTGGTGTCTCTGTGAGGCTGTTCTTAAGCAAAGTGGTGCTTTGAGCTAAATGATAACATCATGCTCATCATGTCAATAATGCCAACATGCTGATGTTCAGCAGGTATAATGTTAACCATGTTCACCATTTTACTTAAGTGTGATAAAACACACTAAACACAAACAGCTGAGTCTGATGGGAAAGTCATTAGTTTAGCAGATATTTAGTCACGAACCAAAATATTGAGCAATACACTTAAATCTAATATTAACTCAGACCACACCAACAAAACACCAGCAGAGACTTTTCCCCCGTGAAACACAGAATCCTCCTACAGTTTTATACAGAAACGTATTTCCACGATATCTGTAACAGCTTGATGCTCATCACTGGATATGTTTCTGTAAAACAAAAATGAGCTTTTCATTTTCACCCAAACACGACATGAAGGGACCTGAGGAAGCTTTGCTGCAGGTGATAACGTTCACATAGGAGGGAAATACCACCCTCCACTGATAAAGGTTCAGTATTACATCAGGCTGTTTTCACACAGTTAAGAGTCATCCAGCATGTATTTAAGATATGCCTTCACTCAAACAGCAGATACCATTGAAATATCCCTTTTTTATTGCAATTAACTGTTGGTATACATGAATATAAATTAATACATTTTAACCCTTAAAGCAGGCTTTACATGCTGGAATAGCACTATTATGATCTCTTACGTATAAATACTTCACATTGTACTTTATTTACTTTGATCTTGATAAAAGCCACCACGACCTCCAGATCCAAAACATTATGTTCTGTCGTGACTTAAAGATGAAAGTTTGTCCTGAATGCAGGTTTGAAGGAGCAGACAACTCAACTGGTTTAGCAACTCTTCAGTGCACATTTTCATTCAACACTTGTTTTGTCTCCTCACTGGAATGTGAGGCATGGAACTACAGAAGTGTTAGGAAAACATTTCTAAAAATATGTAATACTTTGTTATTAATTTATCAGATGAGTATCACAAAGAATTTTTCATTCTTCAGTGATTTCCTGATTTCAAAATGACTGTAAGAACAATATATGCAAAGATGTATGATGGTTTGTAAACTATTCCAGCATTACTCATTTATTTATTACACTTTTCATCAAATGATGAAAGGCTTTGCTCTGACATGAGTCTACTGTCATGCTGCTGTACCTACTGTCAAAGAGAGTTGAGATCCCAGAGAAAGCTGCCTTAATTACATGCATACAAGATCAGAGGGGAAGGTTAGGATAAGAAAGACATAAAGAATATACTCAGAAATCAATAGTTAAAGTGTAACGATATAAACGATCATAAACGATAAAGTTTATGATCATGATTAATAACGAATGTTTAATACATAGAGTGATTTAACAAATGTAAAACTGATTATAATGATGAACTGCGTTGAACTGTGTGGAGAAGTAAAAAGTGTACGTGTTAGGACATGTTTTGGGGAAGTGAGATCATATAGGAGTTGTCCGGAAAGTGAGATCAGCAACAGATGTTCGGGCGGAGGTCCGCGATTCTTCGGACTCTGTTGCAAGAACAAGGGGCGAAGGGAAATAAGGTTCTTTCCAAGCATACGCACTCACCCAGAGGGGTGGGGGCCCAAGACTGAAGGGAGATCTGGTACTTTTCCAAACATAAGCACACACACAAAAGGGTGGGATAAAGATCATGTGTTCAGAATAGGAGGAGGGGGGAACAGATAGCCCAAATCGACAATATAAGGAGACGTCTGCGATACGCAGGCTGGGATTTCTACACGGGAGCCGACCAAGTGCTCTGAGGAAGAAGATATGGACGATTGATCAACAGAAGTATTCGAGGACTCCGTCTCTGCTCACGAAAAGAAAAGATTACCATTCGTGGACAAAGATTGAAAGACGGAGAGTTTCCCTCTCCCCACTGCTTGACTTTACCAACTGAACAACGGAAGAACACGGCAGCCCTAGAAAGACTTTGTACTGAGCCTTGAGGACTGTTGATCGAACACCGCTGTGCGAGCAGGAGGAATCCGAGGGTCTGGCCAGACCCTCGTTCCTAACACCTCCAAAAGGACTTTTCCATCGGACCTTTGAAATCCAGCTCCGACCGAGACGACGCGTCAACCTAACCCAATGAGTATAATCTAAGAAGAAAATTAAATTACGAATCAAGTGTAGTAACAATTTTTATTATGTGAGCTGTAGCCTAACCCTTGCTAACAATATATATATATAACCTGCAATAAATATCTAATCTGCATTTAAAGTAAAACTCTCAAGTGCATTCATTTGCTTAAAGTGGTAAATGTTCCTCGTGGCAAGTAAAAAGTTAAATCTATTGTATGTCCAACCACTGAGTTCTGAAAGGTTATCCTAGTGACCGAATCCACTTAACAACCCCTTACGGTTTTAGAAGTGATCCTAGCCGTTAAAACCTAACCTGGCAATTTACCAAGAGCACGGATCCATAAGAGGAAAGCTGCCATAACCGACGCGACTGGAGGGAGCGCCCGGGGCCTGGGTGGCCCCTCGGCCGAGCGCGCACCGACCGGAGGAAGCAGGGTAGATGTCGGGAGTAACGGCAGTTAGCGGAAGCCAGGCGAGTTTCCTCGCAAGAACACCAGCTCGGAAATCTTTTAATAGAGAGCTGAGTCAGTAGGTAGCCCCGTATCGGGCCAAAGAACCCCAGGATCTAACACGTGGCGCCCAACGTGGGGCTCGACGGAAAAGGAGTACGTTGAGTCCAAAAGGAAGAACCCCGGCAGCCAAGAGAGGCTGCCGTTCGTGTACGAAAGACCTGAGAAGGAGGCGAGTATTGGGTAGAAAGTAACGCTGCCCAAGCCTCAAAGAAGTCCAATTGCGAGACATCCACGAATCGAAGCTGTGTGTGGTATTTACAAGCCAGCACAGGAGAACTGCAGGCGACGGAGGAGCATCGACCAGAAAAATCCGACCTGTAGAGGGGCCAGAGCCTGACCCCATCCCTTCCTCAACGCGCGACGAGAGGCTTTGGGAGGAAGGCGACTCGAGACAACAAAGACAAAGTCCAAGATGGAAGAGCAGCCGAGAGGACCCGATGTCGCAGAAGACAGCCCGACGGCGACGACTCAGCAGGACGAGCCAAGGACACCGACCCCGGGATCGCCAGCGGACGGCAGCGAGGACCGGGCAGAGGACCAAGGGCCAAGCAGAGTGGCATCGGCAAGATCGCCAACAGATCTACACAAAGGAGGCAATGTCCGACACCAGGTCATCCTGAAAGGCAGAGGATGGGCCACATGGGACATTTCCGTCCAACAACACCTAACCGACCTACATCGAGAAGAAGAAAAGGCGGAGGTGGGAGAAGAAGTAGAACGATTGTGCAAGCAGAAGGGGGGTTATCTCGCTCCACTCACCCTTGAGGTAGGAATGGTGGTGGCGGTGGTAGGAAGTCCAGACCCCCCGAAAGGCAAGAAGCAAGTGGGAGAGTGGCTACACTGGTGGCTCGTGGTAATGGAAACCATTAAAGGAAAAATAGTCACCGTGATCAGCCCATCAAAAGAGTATGATGCGGTTGTGAAGATGCTGGCCGCAGAAATAGGAGCGGGGGCAGTAACTGTCGGGACTACAGTAAAGGCCACCTCCCGCTACAAAGAAAACCAAAAACAGAGAGAAGAAATAACAAAATACATGGCCGAAGCGCCATGTTATGCCAACGACACCAGCGAAGATCGGGTCAGTACCTTTGGGACCGAGGGCTCAGCAGACTCGCGGTCAGAGTCCTCCGGTTCAGACAAAGAAGACGAGGAGGAGAAGCAGGAGGACGAGGATCAGGAGGAGGACAACTCAGCGCTGAGCAGAAGCGCAGGTTACCACGCGCTCCCGCCTTCCTTCTCGTCAATGACGCCTGCTGCCGTGAAAAGGGCCCTGAAGGACTTCAAGGACCCAGAACCGGAGCGGCACAAAAAAGCTCAGCAAAAGACGACACACGGCCGCTCCCAGAACAAAGAAGATTACTTTCCAGATTTACGGAGGATGCCAGAAGGCACCCGAAAGCACGCGAACCAGACAGGGTTAACAGCCTACAACCACTTCGGCGAGCCCTGGGACATAGACAGCCATGGACTGGTGGTCTTAACTAACTCACATCTGAGGCCTCATAACTCCCGGTTCAGAAAGAGACTGGCCAGGGAAGCAGGCGAAGGCTACCAAAAAGAGTGCGAAGACCGCCTCAGGGAATATAGAGAGAACAAGCCATCGGTAGTGGTTACAAGTGGCGGAAAATCAGGTCACTTCGCGGTGATACATGTACCTATCGAAAAATATCAGGACGGCCAGGATCAGGACGAATATCGGGACGACATAGAGGCGGCATCAGAAAAAGGTGTCACCCGCGCAAGCGAGATGACCTACAAAAGAGTCGTGATATACAATGACGGGGCCAGGTCCGGCAACCTACCATGGGAGGTAGCGGAAGAAGCGGCCATGAGGATCATGCGCCTCCTGATGAAAACTGCCCATGGCTGGAGCCATATCCAAGAGTTGGTAATAGTCACCTCGGTGGCCCAGTTCCGCGAACGAAAAGAGAAAGTTTTGAGACCCCTCTACCAAACTGAGGGGCCAAACAACTGGAGGGCAGGACAGCCCAAATTCGAGGAAGAAGAAGCCCAAACCGTGAGAGCAATTCTGCCCCGGCTCCCGTCATCAGCAGGTTTGAAGAAAGAAGCGGCAGAACAGAAGGGCTATCAGGAATCAACACCTGGGCCTTCGAGGCAAGACGAGCCACGTCCACAAGCCAGCTCGAGCCAGGAGAAACGCCCGAAGAGAAAAGAAACACCAGTTGCCTCCCCACGAGGAGTAGCGGTGCAGACCAATTTGGAGACCCCCGAGCCAAGACGATCAGGGACCAGGGTCACAAGCCCAACTGAGTCCCTCGGCCTGCAGAGAATGCGCTACGAAGGAGGAGGAGAAGGGTCCATAAGGTTCCTAAGTCCAGACCGGAGTCGGGCAAGTCCAAGAACTCCGAAAACAACACCAGAACCTACTCAGCCGGCACAGCTGTTCCAAGAACCAGAGAAGGAGGGCGAAGGTAGACACCGCCGCTGAAAGTTCGGACGAAGAAGACACGGTGCAAAGCTTGGCTTCGGTCGAATACGAGGCTCCTGGAGGAGTGAAAGACCTGAAGCAGGGAAGCAGAAAAGGCAAAAAGAACACACTACCCCTGCTCTCAGTGTACACGGCTTCGCAGAAGATAGCCAGAGATGACCAGTATGGGCTGTCAAATAGAGTTGAGCTCCCAGGGAAGCTGCCTTAAATGAGGGAATACATGTTCAGTATGTAAATTAGGCTAAAGGGACATAAAGCATATAATTATAGTTTAACGGATGAAATCGAATAATCATTTTAAAGCAATGATTATTACATAATCATTGCTTTGTTTTTGTATTTGTATTACATAACAAATGTAGAGTGATTCAACAAATGTAAAACTGATTATAATGATGAACTGCGTTGAACTGTGTGGAGAAGTAAAAAGTGTACGTGTTAGGACATGTTTTGGGGAAGTGAGATCATATAGGAGTTGTCCGGAAAGTGAGATCAGCAACAGATGTTCGGGTGGAGGTCCGCGATGCTTCGGACTCTGTTGCAAAAACAAGGGGCGAAGGGAAATAAGGTTCTTTCCAAGCATACGCACTCACCCAGAGGGGTGGGGGCCTAAGACTGAAGGGAGATCTGGTAGTTTTCCAAACATAAGCACACACACAAAAGGGTGGGATAAAGATCATGTGTTCAGAATAGGAGGAGGGGGGAACAGATAGCCCAAATCGACAATATAAGGAGACGTCTGCAATACGCAGGCTGGGATTTCTACACGAGAGCCATCCAAGTGCTCTGATGAGGAAGATATGGACGATTTGCAACAGAAGTATTTGAGGACTCCGTCTCTGCTCACGAAAAGAAAAGATTGCCTTTCGTGGACAAAGATTGAAAGACGGAGAGTTTCCCTCTCCCCACTGCTTGACTTTACCAACTGAGCAACGGAAGAACACGGCAGCCCTGGAAAGACTTTGTACTGAGCCTTGAGGACTGTTGATCGAACTCCGCTGTGAAAGCAGGAGGAATCCGAGGGTCTGGCCAGACCCTCGTTCCTAACACCTCCAAAAGGACTTTTCCATCGGACCTTTGAAATCCAGCTCCGACCGAGACGACGCGTCAACCTAACCCAATGAGTATAATCTAAGAAGAAAATTAAATTACGAATCAAGTGTAGTAACAATTTTTATTATGTGAGCTGTAGCCTAACCCTTGCTCACAATATATATATATAACCTGCAATAAATATCTAATCTGCATTTAAAGTAAAACTCTCAAGTGCATTCATTTGCTAAAAGTGGTAAATGTTCCTCGTGGCAAGTAAAAAGTTAAATCTATTGTGTGTCCAACCACTGAGTTCTGAAAGGTTATCCGAGTGACCGAATCCACTTAACAACCCCTTACGGTTTTAGAAGTGATCCTAGCCGTTAAAACCTAACCTGGCAATTTACCAAGAGCACGGATCCATAAGAGGAAAGCTGCCATAACCGACGCGACTGGAGGGAGCGCGCGGGGCCTGGGTGGCCCCTCGGCCGAGCGCACACCGACCGGAGGAAGCAGGGTACACGTCGGGAGTAACGGCAGTTAGCGGAAGCCAGGCGAGTTTCCTCGCAAGAACACCAGCTAGGAGATCTTTTAATGGAGAGCTGAGTCAGTAGGTAGCCCCGTATCGGGCCAAAGAACCCCAGGATCTAACACTACTAAACAGCCCTTCTGTGAGTTCAGACAACTGAAATGTTTTGTTCAATAAACCTGTGCATCCTCTGAGAGATTCTGGTCCATGTGTGTCGTCTGTAAACATTTCCAATCCTCATCATGTCCACCAAAAAGGACTGAGTTAGTGATTGGAAAGTGTTCACTGGTTCATTAACGTTATGAAATGAAAGCAGCATTTTTTTACTGGCGACAGTTGAATTGTGGGCCGTAAAACCCAAACACCATCTGAAAGATATGAAGCTCGTACAGCTGATGATAACTGCATAGTTGGGACATTATCAGCTGTGGCTTCCTGTGATTATGACAATCTGTGTCTTGTCACATTGGCTCCTCTCCTTATACACCAATAATTTCACAGCCCAAGACAATTCAGTCACCATCCTTAAGTATGCTGATGATACAAGCAGAGTGGCCTCATGCCCAAAAAATAAGGACCAAATGCCTCGAGATTACAGATTTCATTCAATTCTCCTGTTTCAAAAGAAAAG